>MU759224.1:35208-55468 GCA_026770625.1 Nicotiana glauca | reverse complement strand
GGGGCGCCGCGGTAGTACAATTTTCTGCGCTGCTTTGGTAATTTGGTCATAACTTTGTGTAGGAATGTCCGAATGACAAATGGTTTGAAGCGTTGGAAACTAGACTCAAGGACCTTTCATATAATATACTATTCACCACATAAAACCTTATACATATTTAGATATGCTCGTTCAAAGTGGGGGCTTGTGCGAACTCATTTGAAATCTTAGCCTATAATAGACTTTTCCAATTTTCCTTATACTTACGCCTTTCCTTGGACCCCAAATTACTTAACATAAGACTAATACACATTTCTACCAAATACAATTGATGAACACCATGTTAATAGCATATAAACATATTATAATAAGCCTACGTGACACTACAAAATCCTAAATTACTTAGCGAAATTTTTCGGGGCCTTACAGTATTCCTCTGTTCTTCAGGCAGGCTCCTGACTGCTGACTTGAAATGTATTCCTATGTTCTTCAGGTGGGCTCCTGACTGCTGACTTGAAATGTATTCTTCTGTTCTTCAGGCGGGTTCCTGACTACTGACTTGAAATGTGTTCCTCTGTTCTTCAGGCGGTCTCCTGACTGCTGACTTGAAATGTATTCCTCTATTTTTCAGGCGGGCTCCTGACTACTGACTTGAAATATATTCCTCTATTCTTCTGGCGGGCTCCTGACTACTGATTTGAAATGTATTCCTCTATTCTTCAGGCGGGCTCCTGACTGCTGACTTGAAATGTATTCCTCTGCTCTTCAGGCGGGCTCCTGACTGCTGACTTGAAATGTATTCCTCTGTTCTTCAGGCGGGCTCCTAACTGCTGACTTGAAATGTATTCCTCTGTTGCGGGCTCCTGACTTCAACAAAAAATAGACAAAACAAAGAAAATTTTTCTACCCTAGTTTGGCAGCTGGGCACATATGTGAGTGTTAAACTAAATCATATTACCAAATACTAAGAATTTGAAAGGTAGGTCCCATTATCCAGGGGGTCCTAACAACTCTTAACTTCCACTAAATATTGTTATCTAGGAGGATCTTAAACTACTCCCCATTATCCAGGAGGGTCCTGACAACTTCTAGTTAAAAGACAGTTTTAACCTAAGTTATATCTACTGAAAGTACGACTTCCACTATATCTTGTTATCTAAGTAGACCTTAAAACTACGTCCCATTATCCATGAGGGTCCTGAAAACTCCTAATTGGAACCTATCTTAAACATGCAAACTTTGAAACAAACTTATATTCCTTTGGGGTACATTTATGCTAAATTATGCTTCTCATGATTATTTTGAAATTTAAACTAAGTCCCATTTTCCAGGAGGGTCCTGAGAGTTTACGATCATACCTGTTTGGTGTTGCCTTTCCTTACAGAGGGTTTCTCCGAAACAAACAAAATTTTCTGCCCCTGTTTCAATCAAAGAAAGATCTTGTCAGTTTAAAAATGGTGGTTAGTTGATGGAATTCTTGCTGAAGATGTCTCCGCTGCAGTGTTTTGCTTGACTTTCTGACTGACTTTCAAACCCCATGACCTTCGATGACCCGAATGTTTTATACCCAGACTGTTGTTTCACATCTCTGACCCCTTTTATCTGAAAGTTTGCATCTCCCATAAAATTACCCAACCAATCCACCGATGAAACTTCCGGTGACCCCTTGTATCTTACTTTGCATCATGCCATTTTTGGTATGTTTTGGCCCCACTGTGCTTTGCAATTGGGAAATTGGTAGTGAGCCTTGACATCCCTTCTTCTTTGTTTTGAACAAAACTGACATTGACACATCTTAGAGAAACAAACCCCAAAAAGAATGAAATGCAATGACCTTGAGAGTTAAGGATAAAGAGAATCCAAAACCGGACGACTTAAAAAAAGGAAAGAAAAGGAAAAGAGACTTATCTGAGTGGAACAGCTGGTACCATTGATCATGACATGCATTTCGAGCTAATCGGTCCAATCCGTCTAACCAATCAACTTTCATTGCCATGCTTTGTTGCCCCTGAATTCCATAACCTGATTTCTTCAACCAAACCCTAACCTTTTTCATCCTGTGGTGTCCTGAACGATTTTCACCCACAGACCTCTCTCACTTGAAAATTCACTTTCGCCTTAAGGTGCCCGCGAGGGCTTTCACCAATAAAACTCTCTCATTTGTGATTTCTCTCAACTCACTTTCGCTACGGTGCCCGTGAGGGTTTTCACCAATAAGACTCTCTCATTTTTAATTTCTCTCAGCTCACGTCGCTTTACGGTGCTCGTGAGGATTTTAACCAATAAGACTCTCTCATTTTCATCATTTTCCTGCTTGGACCAGAGTGTTGTTCCTGACACAAATCACCTCTTCTCGCTTGACTTGGAATTTCCTGAAGACTGATCAGAAGGTCTTTCTTTGGACCGTAATACAGGCTTTTGGACACGGTTAGAAAGAAAGGGTATAAAAGGCTCAAGACAATTAAGATGGGTTTAAAATTACAACTTCTGGAATCAGATTTCTTACAACAGCCGCAACTTCTGCCCCAGTTTCTTGATTGGGGCTTTTGGATTTTTATTATGATGGGACCGAGCCGCGAGGCTGCCTACGTATCCTTAAAAGGAATCAGGTCGAACGTAGTTCATGTCATAAAAAATTACTTTGTTGTGACTTTTCTTTCTTTTCTTCCATTTTCTCTCTTCTTTTTTCTTTTTCTTTTTTCTTCTTTTTTTTTCTTTTTTTTTTCTTTTTTTTCTACTCTTTTCTTTTCTTCTTCTTTTTTTTCTTTTCATTTTCATTTTTCTTCTCTCTCTCCTTTCATTGTTGTCTTTCTCTTTTTCCTTCACTTACTTTCAACGCTTGTGTTTACGAATTTTGTCACTGATTCCAAAAGAGAGGTATGAAAGAACATAATGAGGCTTAAAGGGGTAACAAAGGATAAAGTGTTTAGATATCAGAACAAAATGCCTTCGTCATTCCAATCTTCAAAATATGCCAAGTACCAACAAATGCAATTAATTCAAAGGAAATCATACGTAATATCTCTTGACCGTATCGGAATTGATGGCCATTTCAACACACTTGCCTTCTATGTCTATCAAATACAAAGCACCATTGGACAACACTCTCGTAACGATGAACGGCCCCTGCCAATTTGGGGCAAACTTGCCTCTAGCCTCGGCCTGATATGGAAGAATACGCCTCAACACTTGCTGACCCACTTCAAACTTTCATGGGAGCACCTTCTTATTATATGCTCTCACCATTCTCTGTTGATACAATTGGCCATGACATACTGCTGCCAATCTTTTCTCATCGATCAAACTCAACTGCCCAAGTGGGCTTTGACCCATTCATCATCATCAATCTCGGCTTCTATGATAATTCGAAGGGACGAAATTTATACCTCTCCGGGTATCACTGCCTCAGTGACATACACCAAAAAATAAGGGGTCGCCCCTGCTAAAGTACGAACAATAGTGCGATAACCCAGCAGTGCAAAAGGCAACTTTTCATGCCACTGTCTAGAACCCTCCACCATTTTCCGGAGTATCTTCTTTATATTCTTGTTGGCCGCTTCAACCGCTCCATTTGCCTTGGGGCGGTAAGGGGTGGAATTCCGATGTGTAATCTTGTATTACTGACATACCTCTTTCATAAGATGACTATTGAGATTAGTCCCATTGTCTGTAATGATCACCTTTGGTATCCCAAATCGACAAATGATATTCGAGTGCACAAAATCAACCACCGCCTTCTTGGTTATAGACTTGAACATTTTGGCCTCAACCCACTTGGTAAAATAATTAATGGCTACCAGAATGAACCTGTGCCTATTTGATGTTGCTCACTCAATTGGCCCAATAACATCCATGCCCCACACAACGAAAGTCCATGGTGTGGACATTGTGTGCAATTCTAATGGTGGAGAGTGAATCAAATCTCCATGCACTTGACACTGATGACATCTACGCACAAAATTGATACAATCTCGCTCCATAGTAAGCCAATAATAACCTGCTCGGAGAATCTTCTTTGCTAGCATGTACCCACTCATATGTGGCCCGCAAAATCCTACATGTACTTCGGCCATAATAGTTGTGGCCTGTTTAGCATCTATGCACCTCAACAAACCAAGATCTGGAGTTCTTTTGTACAATACCCCTCCACTTGAAGAAAAATCCAACTGCCAAACGTCGAATTGCTCTCTTTTGATCCCCTGTGGCCTATACTGGATACACTCCCATTCTGGGGTATTCTTTGATATCATGGAACCATGGCTCACCATCAAGTTTTTCTTCCACCATATTACAGTAGGCATGCTGATCGCGGACCTGAATCTGCAAAGGGTCCACATAGGCTTTATCTGGATGATGTAACATTGATGCCAAAGTAGCCAAAGCATCGGCAACCTTATTATGAATCCTTGGAATGTGCCTTAACTTTATTGATTGGAACTGCTGAAAAAGATCTTACAAACATTGTCGGCACGGTATAAGCTTCAAATTTCGTGTTTCCCATTCACCTTGAATCTGGTGTACCAGAAGGTCCGAGTCACCCATGACCAAGACTTCCTGGACACCCATATCCATATCTAACCTCAAACCTAAGATGCATGCCTCATACTCGGCCATGTTATTATTGCAATAGAAATGAAGCTGAGTCATAACAGGGTAGTACTGCCCTGTTTCAGAAATAAGTACCACTCCTATCCCAATGCCTTTCATATTGGCAGCCCCATCAAAGAAAAGTTTCCATCCTGGCTTCTCAACTTGTTCCACCTTATCAACGTGCATTACCTCTTCGTCAGGGAAGTATGTCTTCAAAGGTTCATATTTTTCATCTACTGGATTCTCGGCCAAGTGGTCAGCCAATGCTTGTGCTTTCATTACAGTCCGGGTCATATAGACAATGTCAAATTCCGTAGGCAAGATTTGCCACTTTGCGAGCCTCCCTGTGGGCATAGGCTTCTGAAAGATATACTTCAACGGATCCAACCAAGAGATGAGGTAGGTGGTATAAGATGACAAGTAATGTTTCAACTTCCGTGCTACCCAAGTTAGGGCGCAGCACGTCTTCTCAAGCTGTGTATACTTAACCTCGTAAGTTGTGAACTTCTTGCTGAGATAATATATGGTCTGATCTTTCCTACCGGTGATGTCATGCTGACCCGACACACAACCAAACAAATTGTCCAAAACCGACAAATACAGAATTAAAGGCCTCCCTGGTTCTGGCTGGACCAATACTGGTGGGTTTTACAAATATCCCTTTATCTTATCAAAAGCCACCTGACACTCGTCTGTTCACTTGACCGCAGCATCCTTCTTTAACAGCTTGAAGATAGACTCACAAGTTATCGTAAGTTGAGCGATAAACCTGCTGATGTAATTCAACCTCCCTAACAAACTCATCGCCTCGGTCTTGTTCCTCGAAGGTGGCAATCCTTGGATAGCTTTAATTTTGGATGGGTCCAATTCAATGCCTCGACGACTGACTATAAATCCCAACAACTTTCCAGATAGAACAATGAAAGCACACTTTGCTAGATTGAGCTTAAGATTGTACCTACAAAGCCTTTGAAAGAACTTTATCAGATCTCTGACGTGGTCAGACTGCTCCCGGGACTTTATAATTACATCATCCACATACACCTCGATCTCCCTGCATATCATGTCATGGAATATGGTTATCATCGCTTTCATGTAGGTTGCCCCAGCAGTTTTCAAACCAAATGGCATGACCCTATAGCAGTATGTTCCCCATGGCATGATAACTGCTATTTTTCAGCATCCTCTTCATCCATTAAGATCTGGTGATAACCCGCATAACAATCCACAAAAGACCCAATCTCATGTTTGGCATAATTATCAATCAATATATGGATTTTTGGCAGTGGGAAGTTTTCCTTTGGACTCACCTTGTTGAGATCACGATAATCAACGCACACACTGGTCTTTCCATCCTTGTTCGGTACAGGCACAACGTTGGCTAACCAAGTGGGATACCGTGTGACTCGAATGACCTTTGCATCAAACTGCTTGGTGACTTCTTCTTTGATCTTCACACTCATATCAGTTTTAAATTTCCCTAGCTTCTGCTTGATAGGAGGGAAGGCCGGGTCAGTGGGCAATTTGTGAACCACCAAATCAGTGCTTAGGCCCGGCATGTCGTCATATGACTATGCAAAAACATCTTTGTACTCAAACAGTGCCTTAATTATCTCTTCTTTGAGATGTAGTTCAAGATGGACACTTATTTTAGTTTCTCGGACATTATCTTGATCCCTAAGTTGATTTCTTCTGTATCATTCAGGTTAGGTTTGGGTTTTTCCTCAAAATGGCTTAATTCTTTACCGATCTTTTCAAAAGCCTCATCATCATCATATTCTACTTCATCATCACACTCAATTTCTTGTATTATTATTTCAGAATTAGATTGGCATTTAAGACTGGGCCGGAGATTCCTCATGCATGTCATGTTATTGAAACCAGCATAAAAATAACTGTACAAGAAAGAAAAGAAAAATAAAAATATCAGGAATGAAAAGAAGGGGAATTGCATTTCATTGAAATTTAAAAATAACAAGGTTTAACTCATTCAAATGGATGGAACATAGCATCTGAATTATAACCCTGGAAATAATCCAGATTAAACTGAAAGAAAAATCAAAGCCGACTACCAAGACTCCCTCCGAGTAGGAAGAGGAGTAGCTTCCCAATTGTTGATCTTTTCACAGGACCCCACAAATTGTGCATCTGCTTTGCTTGATCCTTCTCCAAGTTCCACCATATTCACCTCGTTGAACAACCTCTCGAACCCCTTATCCAAATCTCCATCAGCATCAATCAATGAACCTGGAACCGTTGATACTGGGCACTTTCTGGCACTGGGCTTGAAAAATGATCTGGACAGCTGCGGGATGGGTTTGGAAGAACTCGTGCTCTCTGTTTCAACTTTCTAGCTCGCCTTATGTCTGCAGCTATAGGCTTGAACCCCAAACCAAAAGTATCCAGGTTTTTTGGAAGAGACACTGGTTGCACGATGCCTTGCAGAGAAGCACCCAAACCCTTGCCAGGTACGAAGCCATTCTTCAACATCTCCGAAGCCACCATGACTGATGCGGCTACTACTTTAGGAATTGGAATACACTCACCTTCTGGGATCTTTTCAACTGATACTGTGTCCAAAACCTGATATACCCACGGTGCATTATCGTCTTCGACTTCGATGAGAGGAACGATGGCACCACTCTGAGTACACATACAATCCTCACCGTACACCACAATTTTCTGTCTATCCCACTCAAATTTAACCATTTGGTGCAAGGTAGACGGCACTGCCTTAGCAGCATGAATCCACGGTCGCCCCAGCAAAAGATTGTAAGAAATTGCCACGACCAACACTTGGAATTCCATAGTGAACTCGATGGGCCCTATTGTCAGCTCCAGTATTATATCACCTATTTAATCTTTGCCTCAACCGTCAAACCCTCAAACACAAATGTTGTTCTTGTGAATTCTATCATCATCCACCTTCATCTTGTTCAATGTGGAGAGAGGGAAAATATTTGCACTAGACCCATTGTCAACCAAAACTCGAGTAACCACAGATTCTTCGCATTTCACTGTTAGATAAAGGGCCCTATTGTGCTCAGTACCCTCCGCGGGCAACTCATCATCGGAGAAGGTAACTCTGTTCACCTCAAATATTTTGTTTGCAATCTTCTCCAAATTGTTCACCGAGATCTTGTCAGGAATGTGGGCCTCATTCAAGATTTTCATCAACGTCCGGCGGTGCTTGTCCGAATGGATTAACAATGAGAGCAATGAGATATGAGCAGGGGTCTTCCTCAACTGCTCTACAATAGAATAGTCCTGTGCCTTCATCTTCTTTAAGAATTCCTCCGCTTCTTCTTCGGTCATAGCTTTCTTTACTAACACTAGGTTATCTTTGGCAATTTTGGCTTTTCTTAACTCCTCGGGGGCAAAACATCTCCATGAGCGAGTCAGACCATGGGTCCCACAAACTTCTTCTTTAACCTCTTTTCCTTTGTAGAGCACTGTCATTCGGCCATAATTCCAAGGGACAGCCTTGCTATTGACTATTGGTAGCTGAGTCACTGGTTTGATGATAACATGCTCTGTGCAAACACCTTCCACAATTACAACGGGCTTGGGAGCTACCCCTGGCACTACCACTTTTGCTTTAGGCTTTTACCATACATGTTTTGTGTGACTTTATTGCTTCCTTAACTGCCTTTATTTCTTGCCTTTAATTATTTTATCATGGAAACTAACTTGACTCTTCATGTCTTTCCTTTCGTTTAACTGCTTTTCTTTACTGCTTTATTACTATTTCGATACCGTTGTAATTTTTGAGCATTTATTGTAATCTTTTACTTTATGAATGTGAAAATACATGCAATTTCCTTCATTCTTGTAACTGCATCTTCAACATCATATTACACTCGTGCCAAAACAAATCCTATAGTAACGCTTATAATGAGTGGTTGTGCCCTTCCGATATTATAACCCCCTAAATGTGGCAAAGGCATATTTGCGGTAAAACCAGTAGATCAACAGTGTAGTCGACGGTTCTGCGCCTTTCCCTCTTGAGTTGTCCGCTCAAGGGTACCTTGTCTAGCACTTCAAAAGTAGAAACCTTATTCCGTTAAACTGTTCATGCGTCATGGTCAAACTTAGCCGAGTCAGTTATATTGTTCGCATAATGACTCATTAAGATAGCCTAATCCAAAGTCCATTGGGTTTCCTCGAAACCCAAATGGACACCTCCATGTTATATGCATTTATTTGGGGAACTAAATGTCTTTATGCTAATTGTTAATTTAAATAGTCGGGTCTGGTGGGGTAAGGGTCTAATGCTTTGTTTTGCAAAAATGAGGCACGAGGTCCCCGACTTCGGTATGGTCAGTATACCCTCACTCTTGCTGACTTGGTGGAGAAATCTCCCATCAAAGGACCAAATCAATGAATGGAAAGATAGGGTCACCAAGGCTAGTGAGAAGCTGGAATACCTAGAGTACAGCCTACTGGAATTAGAAGGAAAAGTGAGGAAAAGAGTCACCGACTGTCAAAACGCTGAGGAAGGCAAAGGAGAACATATGGCGAAGGTGTTTTTAATAGAGAATCTGCGAGAGCTGGAGGATCTGATCAACAAGAATATTCAACCTGAAGAAGGTCCTTCTAGGACCAAGTAGTTAGGATCTTTTATTTCCTGCTTTCATAAATGTAATAAGGCCACTTGCCATTAGTGATATTTTCATTTCCCGTTATTTAGTTGTTTTAAGACTCATCTTATTTTTATCAATAAAATGAGGAATATAGCATTATAAGTTCTCCAAAACTATCTGTCGCTAGGCCTACCTCGGGCACAACGTGGCACCCAAATTAGGATGCGATTTATATTCCCGTACAATGTGTTTAAATACTGCAACACTTTTTACTCAGAACCCGCACTAACTTGTTACCTTTTTGTTTTTTTTCTTTTATTTTTATTCCCCTCCCCAAAATTTAGTTCGTGCATTCTGGCACCATCAGCATTTTCTACAAGATCCAAGGGCCTTCCACCTCCTCCTCCTCCGAGTCCTGTCCGGAACAAGAACAAAGGAAGAAGGGAAAACACAAGTGCTAGAAAGGAGATTGAAAGGGAAGAAACTTCTCAGGGTACCCCAATTGCTAAGGGAACTACTGCTCATCTTGAGCAGAAATTGCTGAAATTCCAGGAAAAGTTGGACCAAGTTCGGAACTTGGCAAGCCTATCATTCTCTCTTGCTGCTCCTAATGTCAACACCCAAAACCCCGCACCTCCACAAAACACCCCGCACCACAAATACAGCCTACCCACGCTCAAACCTGCTACAATGCTCCATCACTCATTCCCGAGCTACCAAACACCACAAACAACCACCTCCATAACACTCCTATCTTTGTGGAAACCATACCTCACTATACCCAACCGATCTTAAATACACCATAGGCTGATGACAAAGACTCCCTCATCAGGAACTTAGCAGTTGAGCTTAAGGAGTTAACTAGTCGGGTCCAGGGTGTCGAAGGTAGCAAAAGCATTGAGGGGCTGAACTATGAAGACTTGTGCATTCAGCCAGATGTTGAACTTCCTGAGGCGTACAAACCTCCCAAGTTCAAAATGTTTGATGGATCCGGATATCCCAGGACAAGTTAGTAGGGGTTGGAAGAAATGAGAAAATCCGCATGAAGCTATTCATGAGGAGTTTGAAAGGAGATGCACTGTCCTGGTACATCAGTCAGGACCCCAAGAAATGGACGAATTGGGTAGGTATGGCAACGGACTTCATGTACAGGTTCTGTTTCAATTCGGAAAATGCACCGGATGTGTTCTACATACAAAACTTGAAGAAGAAGCCCATCGAGACATTCCGCGAGTATGCTACTCGTTGGAGGTCAGAAGCTGCGAAGGTCAGGCCATCCCTGGAAGAAGAACAAATGAATAGGTTCTTCGTCCGGGATCAACATCCCTAATATTATGAAAGATTGATGCTGATCGAAGGTCAAAAGTTCTCTGATATCATCAAACTCGGAGAAAGAATCGAGAAGGGCATCAAGAATGGTATGGTAATAAATCTTGAAGCATTGCAAGCCACCAATAAAGCTTTACAAACTGGTGGCGCGTCCAAGAAGAAAGATGTAAGTGTCGTGATGATCCAACAGGGAGCCAAATCACCACCAAAATACCACACCTACCTATCACCTCCACTTACATATCAGCCTATCCTAAATTACCAAGCACTCGCACCCTCCTATCCACCTCCCGTTTACCAATCTACTCCACCCCTCACATATCAACCCAGTTCACCCAGATACTCTCAACCAGCACCTGTTTACCAAGCTTATAACACTCAACCCACTCACTACCAATCGCCACCTACTCGCCAAAATTTCCCAAGGCCCAGACCAAATTTCGACTGAAAACCTCCCAGGCAGTACACAACCATCGCTGAGCCAATCGACCAATTATATGAGAGACTCAAAGCTGCCGGTTATGTCACTCCTATCCCATCCAAAACACCAAAAAATCCCTCCCAGTGGATCAACCCCAACAAGACTTGTGCGTATCACTCCGGCACAAAGGGGCACACCCTTGACGAGTGCCGTTCATTGAAAGACAAGATTCAGACTCTGATCGACAACAAGGTTATCGTAGCAAAGGAGCCCGCTCCTAATATGCGTAACAACCCCCTGCCTAACCACAAAGGTGGAGATGTTCATATGATTGAGATCAAGGACGATTGGGACCCCAAAGGGTCGATAAGTTTGATTGGTGAAAGGGATGAACCAAAGAAGCCAGCAGTTACCCTTAACTCAATTGTTGTGCAGAATCAGCCCTCCAACGATGACGTAGTAAATATGTCTGTACCACCTGAATTTGAAGCACCTCCTTCTTCAAAGGCGTCTGGGCCGATCGAAGTTGAGTTTGGGGTTCCAAAGGCACCTACACCCTTTGAAGTTGTTGTGTTGCTACCAAGGGTGCCTATTCCAGTGGCAATGACTGACTTGACACCATTCCACTCAAATGCCATACCATGGGATTACACTGCCAAATCTAGGAGGAAAGGAAAGACAAAGACAGGAGAAACGATTGCCGCACATGGAATGACTAGAATATGGAGGGTCTACACCCCAGAGCACCTAGCTGAGTCCGGTAAGCAAGCCCCGGGATGTCCCATTGAGACAGGACCCGACGATCTTTGGAGGAAAATACAGGCCAAGGAATACTCGGTCACTGAACAGTTGAACAAAACAACAGCACAAATATCTATCCTGGCTCTTCTGCAAAGTTCAGATGCTCACAAGAATGCCTTAATGAAGATACTAAGCGAAGGCCTATATGCCCAGCAATATAACCGGAGGAGAGATGGCGAATATGGTAGGGCAAGTGCTGGAAAGCCACAAAATAACCTTCCACGAAGACGAATTGGCACCAGAGGGTTTGGGTCACAATAAGGCACTGCACATCACTGTGTAATGCGAATGTTATTTCATCACCAGAGTCCTGATCGATGAAGGATCCAGCCTCAACATATGCCCACTTGTAACTCTCAGAACTTTGGGAAAAGGCCTGCACGAGATCAAAGACGGGACTATCAATGTCAAAGCCTTCGATGGGTCCCAGAGATCTACTATTGGAGAAATCAGCCTGTGCTTGCAAATGGGACCAACGTGGTTCGACGTCGACTTCCAAGTAATAGACGTCCCGGTATCTTACAACCTGCTGTTAGGACGCCCTTGGATCCACGCTGCTGGACCCGTAGCATCGACCCTACATCAAGCGGTAAAGTTCGAATGGAATCACCAGGAAGTGATCATTCATAGCAATGGCAGTAATCCCATATACAGTCGCTAGACCATCTCAATGATCGGAGGCAGAAGGAGAATAGGCGGAGAGACATACCACCGCATCGAAAGGGTCAACGCTGTAGACAAAGATAAGTGGTGGGACAACAAGATTGAAAGCATCCTGAATTGGTGCGGGTACGAGCCTGGAAAGGGACTTGGCAAGAACCTTCAGGGAATCACTAAGACCATCACACTGAAAAATCATGGCACTACTTTTGGCTTAGGCTACAACTATACTTGGGAGGAGTTCCAGAATTGGTCGCCACCATGGAGCGGCCCCTACTATCCGTTGGAGTTTCCGATACCTAGCCTGGATTAAACCTTACAGCCGGCAGATACTATATACGGGTCCGAAGAAGATGAGACATTGGCAGCCATGAAGAATTTATTTCTAGACGATGATGATATGGACTGTTGTGTTCTTTTTGAGGAGGAGGGGGAGGAAGGCCCTTCCATACAAGCCGCAAGCAAAGGAGACCGCATCAGAAAGTGGTCAATTAGGACCGTCAGGGGACGAAAAGCTTCGGGGTAGCAAGGCTAAACAAAAGCACCATGCATCTCATTTTTATCTTACTTTACTAGTTGATTTTCTTTCCGCATTGTCTTTATTTCAAAAAGAGCTCCGATGTTTCAAACAATTATGGATTCAATCAAAGCATTTCAGTTTATCATATATATCTTGCTTATTATTTTCTCTATCATTTACTCTATTTTATACAGCATTACTATAACTTATCTTGACGATGAACAAATGACTGTGACTTGCAACAAAACAACGCAACAAAAGAAAATAGACTCAGAAGAAGACGAGATACCCGAAGAGGTCGTCAAAGAAGTTGAGAATTTTGAGAATAGACCTAAGTCCAACCTGAAAGAAACTGAGGTCATTAATTTGGGAGATGCAGAGAATGTCAGAGAAACTCGCATCAGTGTTCACTTGTCGCCATCAGAAAAGGAAGAATATATGGAATTTTTGAAAGAATATGAGGACATATTTGCCTGGTCGTATGATGATATGGCTGGCCTCAGCACGTCCATCATAGCTCAAAAATTGCTAACAGATCCAGCCTGTCCGCCGGTAAAGCAGAAGCTCAGGAAGTTCAAACCCGACATGAGTTTGAAAATTAAAGAAGAGGTCACTAAGAAGGTCAAAGCCAAGGTTCTCAGGGTAGTGGAATACCAACGTGGTTAGCCAACATCGTGCCAGTACCAAAGAAGGATGGCAAGGTCAGAATCTGTGTCAACTACCGGGATCTCAACCGGGCCAGTCCCAAAGATGACTTTCCCTTGCCAAACATACACATTCTTATTGACAATTGCGCCAGGCATGAGTTGCAGTCTTTTGTTGACTGTTTTGTTGGGTATCATCAGATATGGATGGATGAGGAGGATGCAGAGAAAACGGCTTTCATCATGCCGTGGGGAATGTATAGCTACAGAATGATGCCATTTGGGTTGAAGAATGTTGGCGCCACCTACATGAGAGCCATGACTACTATTTTTCACGACATGATACACAAGGATATTGAGGTATATGTGGGCGATGTCATCGTCAAATCCAAGAAAGCCGCTGATCATAGGGAAGATTTGAGAAAATTCTTCAATAGACTGAGAAGGACAACCTGAAACTGAATCCTGCCAAATGTGCATTCGGGGTTCCTGCTGGAAAACTACTGGGTTTCATCGTGAGTCGTCGAGGGATAGAATTGGACCTATCAAAAGTTAAAGCCATTCAAGAATTGCCACCGCCAAAGAACAAGAAGGACATGATGAGTTTCCTAGGGAGACTCAACTATATCAGCCGATTTATAGCCCAGTCCACAGTCATTTGTGAACCCATCTTTAAAATGCTGAAGAAAGACGCTGCTACTAGGTGGACCGACGATTGTCAGAAAGCCTTTGACAGAATCAAGGAGTACTTGTCAATGCTGCCAGTCATGGTTCCTCTCGAGCCAGGAAGACCTCTATTACTTTACCTTGCAGTATTGGATGGAGCATTCGGTTGTGTTCTGGGACAACATGATGAGACGGGAAGAAAGGAGCAGGCCATCTACTACCTCAGTAAGAAGTTTATCCCGCACGAGGCCCGGTATTCTCTATTAGAGCGCACCTGTTGTGCTCTGACTTGGGTAGCTTAGAAATTAAGGCATTATTTCTGTGCCTACACTACCTATCTCATATCCAGGATGGACCCACTGAAATATATTTTCCAGAAGCCCATGCCTACTGGCAAGCTCGCCAAGTGGCAAATCTTGCTGAGTGAATTTGACATTGTTTACGTGACTTAGAAAGCAATCAAAGGTCAAGCCATAGCGGATCACCTCGCCGAGAATCTTATTGGCAGAGAATACGAACCCCTAAAAACATATTTTCCAGATGAAGAGGTGTCCTTTGTAGGGGAGGATATTGCAGAATCCTATGATGGATGGAGGTTATTTTTCGATGGAGCCGCAAATTTCAAAGGAGTTGGCATCGGAGCAGTCCTGGTATCAGAAATCGGCCAGCGTTACCTGGTATCTACCAAACTCAGGTTCCCTGGCACAAGCAACATGGCTGAATATGAAGCTTGCATCATGTGACTCAAGATGGCCATTGACATGAACATTCAAGAATTACTAGTGATCGGGGACTCGGACCTGCTCATACATCAAGTTCGAGAAGAATGGACCACCAAAAACTCCAAGATACTCCCTTATTTGCATCACATACAGGAATTAAGGAAAAGATTCACAAAGATGGAATTCCAACATGTCCCCGGGGTCCAAAATGAGTTCGCTGATGCATTAGCCACTTTATCATCCATGATCCAGCATCCAGATACGAATTACATTGATCCCATCCCAGTAAGGATCTATGATCAGCCAGCTTATTGTGCTCACATTGAGGAAGAACTAGAGAGAAAACCATGGTTCCATGACATCAAAAGGTATTTGAACAGAGGGGAATATCCAGAACTTGCCAACGCTACTCAAAATTGCACACTTCGGAGGTTATCCAACAATTTCTTTCACAGCGGAGGAATCCTGTACAGGAGAACTCCCGATTTGGGTTTGTTAAGGTGTGTCGAAGCAAAAGAAGCAACCAGACTATTGGACGAAGTGAATGCAGGGACATGCGGGCCACACATGAACGGTTTTGTCTTAGCAAAGAAGATACTCCGAGCAGATTATTTTTGGATGACTATGGAAACAGACTATATTTAGTACGTTTGCAAGTGCCACCGCTGTTAGATACATGAAGACATGATAAAGGTGCCTCCAAACGAGCTTACTGCAACTAGATTACCGTGGCCATTTATCGCCTGGGGAATGGATGTTATCGGACCTATGAGCCTGCCGCTTAAAACGGGCACCGGTTTATCCTGGTGGCAATTGATTATTTCACCAAATGGGTTGGAGTAGCATCATACAAGGCAGTAACTAAGAAAGTTGTGGTAGATTTCATCCGTGACCGTATTGTTTGCCGGTTCGGGGTTCCAGAATCAATCATCACTGATAATGGTTCAAACCTCAACAGCAATCTGATGAAAGCAATGCATGAGGCATTCAAGATCAAGCACAAGAACTCTACAACCTACAGGCCTCAGATGAATGGAGCTGTAGAGGCAGCCAACAAGAACATCAAGAAGATACTAAGGAAGATGATCGAAAGTCACAAACAATGGCATGACAAGTTATCATTTGCTTTGCTGGGATATCGCACCATGGTCCACACATCAACCGGGGAAACTTCCTACATGCTAGTTTATGGTACAGAGGCGGTCATTCCCGCCGAGGTAGAGATTCCCTCCCTAAGGATCATACAAAAAGTTGAGTTGGACTACGCAGAATGGGTAAAAGGTCGCTACGAGCAGTTAGCCCTTATAGATGTAAAAAGAATGAATGCAGTTTGCCACGGTCAGTTGTATCAGAATAGAATGTCCAGATCCTTCAACAAAAGAGTTAAGCCAAAAAAGTTTACACCGGGGCAACTGGTGTTGAAGAAAATATTCCCATATCAAGATGAAGCCAAGGGGAAATTCTCTCCCAACTGGCAAGGTTCGTACATGGTTCACCGGGTTCTAACTGGAGGAGCCCTTATTCTTGCAGAAATGGACGGAGAAGTCTGGCCAAAGCCAATCCACTCAGATGCAGTGAAACGATACTATGTGTAACCATCTATGATTTCTTTATGATGTAATTTTAACTATGCCTGACCTGATTCCCGTTTAAGAGGGGATACGTAGGCAGCCCTATGGGTTCGGTCACAATTTAATAAAAATCTCATTCCCCCTATTATTGGAACTGGGGCAGAATTTTGAGGAGGACCCTCAAAATTCTGAAACTAGTCTTCAGCCACTCATCGCCAGGGATGACACCTTAGTAAACCGGGGCAGAATTTTGAGGAGGACCCTCAAAATTCCAAAGTTGATTCTTCAGTTATTCAGCGCAGCCGTCAGAAGTGCCAGCCTAGTAAACTGGGGAAGAATTTTGAGGAGGACCCTAAAAATTCCGGAGCAAGAAAGGTTGTAATGCTTTGAACCACGTCGCAGTCGTTGGTTCATTTAAACAAAACTATTTTCTACTTACGTTATATTTGTTAGATCATGCATAACTATGATACCCGCTATTTAGCAACGCTACCCCAATGATACGCAACGTCGGAGGCCACGGGAAAATGAACTAACCTTTACCCCATTACAAAACTCACGATTTTTCTTTGGATGCAGGCACCCATGTCACAAAGTTACTAGACATGTTACGCAATCACATTAAACCGTCGCACCTATTCGCATTTGTTACCCACGCGTAATATTCCCCAGCAGCCATAACATCACAATCAGTTACCAGTAATCAGCTAAGAATCTTTACTACTGTCTGCATTTCCTGCATTGCATAAGGCTACTTTTCTGCCTTCCGAGACTAAGCGTTGTCTCCATCTGCATTATCTGTATTGCATAAGGATACCTTTCTGCCTTCCGAGACTAATCGTTGTCTCCATCTGCTTTATCTGCATTGCATAAGGCTACCTTCCTGCCTTCCGAGACAAAGCGTTGTCTCCATCTGCATTATCTGCATTGCATAAAGCTACCTTCCTGCCTTCCGAGACTAAGCATTATCTCCATCTGCATTATCTGCATTGCATAAGGCTACCTTCCTACCTTCCGAGACTAAGCGTTGTCTCCATTTAGTATCATCTGCATAAGGCTACCTTCCTGCCTTCCGAGACTAAGCGTTGTCTCCATCTGCATTATCTGCATTGCATAAGCTACCTTCCTGCCTTCCGAGACTAAGCGTTGTCTCCATCTGCATTATCTGCATTGCATAAGGCTATCTTTCTGCCTTCTGAGGTTAAGCTCTACCTCCACTTACATGGCTGAAATACCACCACTTTATCTTTCTTGCATGGCTGAAATACTGCCACTTTCATTTACATCTTGCAAATCGGCTGAAATATCGCCATTTTACTTATCATATCGGCTGGAATACCGCCACACTGCATTTTAAATTTTTCTATCTGCTGAAATATCGCCATTTTACTTATCATATCAGTTGGAATACCGCCGTACTGCATTTAAATTTTTCTATCAGCTAAAATATCGCCATTATACTTATCATATCGGCTGGAATATCGCCGCACTGCATTTAAATTTTTCTATCAGCTGAAATATCGCCATTTTACTTATCATATTGGGTGGAATATCGCCGCACTGCATTTAAATTTTTTTGTAGGCTGAAATATCTCCATTCAACTTATCATATCGGCTGGAATATCACTGCACTGCATTTAAATTTTTCTGTCGGCTGAAATACCGCCAAATCTTGCATTTCATGGGCTGAAATATCACCAAACTATCCAAAGGCATCATCATTTAAAGGCACCATCTTCATAGCCCGAGAACACCATGCCATGGCCTGAGGATCCCACTTTATATCTTGCCCATCATTATTCAAAGGCATCATGTTTCGGAGGCACCATTATCATAGCCCTAGAACATCATTTCATAGCCTGTGAATCCTTCAATTTTGTGCCTCATGGCCCGGGACATCATGGTCTGAGGACGTCATCCTAACCGTTCGAAGACATCATTCATGGTAGAACGAGAACTTGCATCATATTTAAATTTATACACAATATATGTTTGCATTGCTCACTTGCAGGTACACCGGCTAGCAATGGCCGTCTCAGCAGGAGCGACTCCGTTCCGGTTCTCGCAACCAATCAACTTCAAAACGCCTCTTGTTTCTGAGCGTCGCGTCCGTCCTTTCAAACCTCCATCGGCATGTTCCGTCAACTGTTCTTGAACTTCATACGACCTGATTCCTATAAAACCAGGGATATGTAGGCAGCTCAGAACCAGAGCTCAGTCAAATTCTTTTCAAAACGCCGCTTCCGATCAAAATTGGTCATCATATCTTTACCCGATAACTCTTTCATCCTTCCCTGGTAAAGAGGGGCAGCTGTTGATACCAAATTTTTCTCTATGTATTTTATACACCCAGATGTTCTCAAAATAGTATATTCATGCATATATAAGCATTCCCAAGAGTTTTGGTATTTTTCCTTATTTTTTAAAGTTCTTAGAATAAATTTATTGTCTATTTTAATAGTTCAAAATTCGATAATTATTTCCAGACTATCATTATTGGTGAATAATTAATTTTATTCTCATATTTACACCAAAATATAATTAAGGCGATTTTTGTACATTTTTACAAAATTGCTCGTTATTTTTAAAAGCTAATTGCATATAAATGCAATTATAGCCTACTCTACGATTAATATTGTTTTATAATTGTAAAATTAATTTTAATATTTTTTAAATAATACATATGTATTATTAATTGGTTCAGCATCTTCAATTTTCTTTTAAAATCATTTTTACTATTTTTATAAAATAACATGGGGGAAAACTGGCTATTTCAATTTTGGCCACATTTCATTTTAATTATAGCCTCAATTTCGTCTTAATATTAAACCCAATTGACCCCAAATCAGGCCCCAAATCGACGACCCAATTCAATTTTTTACCCGACCCCTGACCCAATTAACAAACCCGTCCGTTTGTATTTTTAAATCCTGGCCGTTGATCATTTTGATCAACGACCCTCATTCTTTCTTTCATTTTTAATTCTACATGACCTAACCCTAACCCTCATTTCCCCTTCGACCGCTGCCTTCAAACCCTCCCCTTCTCTCAAATGATCTCAAGCCCTCGAAACCCTAATCATCTCCCTCGTCTTCTCCGATCAATCTCACCGGAGTCCATGGCTTCTCAGGCCATGGACAGTCTGTGCTCACCTGCTTTAACCCCCATGCCTTGGTTGTTCAAAGTTTTGAGGTTTGACCTCAATGATGCCTATTCAGATCCTCCGCCAATCTGTGCTCCTATGGCTTCTCCGGTCCTGTTCCGACGTGTTCGAGCTTTAAAAGGCCTAGTTATGGTTCAGACCTGTTCGAGACCAGATCCTTTCCAAGCCTTCTTATTGCTAGGGTTTCTGAGAAACCCTAAAATCCTGTTCGAGGTTCCTTCTTCCTTTATTTTCTTAGATATGTGATAGATCTGTGTTATACTCGAGATTTTAAAGCTTTTCCCTAATTTTCTTTCCAAAACTAGTCTGTTTCAATTTAGGTTTTTTCAAAATCTTAAAACGATGTAGTTTTCTTATTTTTCTTCTTTCTTTGTGTGAATCTGTCTATTTATGCCATGTTTTATGAGTTTTCGCTTATGTCTTGTATCCTTTCCTCGAATGTCTTCTCCTATTCGCTGTTATTACGCATGTGCTTCTATTTGTGCTCTGTTATTTCTTCTACTGGTTTCTACAGCATGTTTTTACATGTCTACCTTATGTGTTCCTTTACTATTTTCTTACTGAGTCTTGTTTGCCTTTACCGGACCTGTGTTTGAGTTCTAAACCTATTT
>MU759224.1:7758-24331 GCA_026770625.1 Nicotiana glauca | reverse complement strand
TTGGCGTCACTTCCTGATGAGTACGAGCACCTTGAAACTACTCTACTCCATGGAAATGACGAAGTTTCTCTCAGAGAAGTTTGTTCGGCTTTGTACAGCTATGAACAAAGAAAGCGAGAAAAATAGAAGGGCAGAGAAGGAGAAGCATTATTTGTAAGGGGTCGTCCTCAAACTCAAACGAGGACAAAGAAGGGGAGATCCAAGTCAAGATCTAGACTCAGCAGAGATGAATGTGCCTTTTGTCGAGAAAAGGGGCACTGGAAGAAGGGCTATCCGAAGTCAAAGAATAAGGCCAAACATAACAATAGAAAGGCCGTTATGGATTCAAATGTAGCTGATTGTGATGATTCAGACTTCTCATTAGTTACAACAGAGCCATCAACATCATCAGACATATGGTTGATGAACTCGGCTTGTAGCTACCATATATGTCCCAACAGGGATTGGTTCATAGAATTTCAAGAAGGAGAATATGGAGTCATCCACACAGCGGATAACAGCCCTCTTACCTCATATGGCATTGTTCAATACGATTAAGGAACCATGATGGAATGATCAGAACATTAAAAGATGTTCGATATGTACCGGATTTGAAGAAGAATCTCATTTCTGTGGGAGCCCTAGAATCAAAAGGGTTCAAAATCGTTGCAGAAAATGGAGTGATGAGAGTATGCTCTGGTGCACTAGTGGTAATGAAGGCCAATCGGAAGAACAATAACATGTACCGTTATCTCGGTAGTACAGTTATTGGGACAGCGACAGTAACATCCAGTGACGAAAAAGAGGCAGAAGCAACCAGGCTATGGCACATGCGCTTGGGACATGCTGGAGGAAAATCCTTGAAAACTCTATCAGATCAAGGATTGTTAAAGGGAGTAAAGGCTAGCAATTTGGAGTTTTGCGAGCATTGTGTCAAAGGGAAACAAACAAGGGTTAAATTTGGTACAGCAATCCATAATACTAAAGGCATTTTGGATTATGTACACTCTGATGTTTGGGGTCCTTCCAAAACACCTTCATTGGGTGGGAAGCACTATTTTGTAACCTTTGTTGATGATTTTTCCCGAAGAGTATGGGTGTATACAATGAAGAGCAAAGATGAAGTGTTGGGAATTTTTCTCAAATGGAAGACGATGGTGGAGAATCAAACAGGCAGGAGGATCAAGTGTATTCGCACATACAATGGAGGTGAATACAAAAATGATCATTTCAATAAGGTCTGTGAAAATGATGGCATCGTCCGACACTTCACTGTCAGACATACACCACAACAGAATGGAGTGGCAGAACGTATGAACCGGACCTTGCTGGAGAAGGTACGGTGTATGTTGTCCAATGCTGGCTTGGGCAAAGAATTTTGGGCTGAGGCAATTACATATGCATGCCACCTCATTAATCGCTTACCATCTGCTGCTATTGATGGCAAGACACCATTTGAAAAATGGTATGGAAAGCCTGCTATAGATTATGACTCTTTGCACGTGTTTGGCTCAACTGCATATTATCATGTGACAGAGTCAAAATTGGATCCAAGGGCAAAGAAGGCTATTTTTATGGGGATTACTTCTGGAGTCAAAGGTTATCGCTTATGGTGTCCTATGACAAAGAAAGTAATATTCAGCAGGGATGTTACCTTCGATGAATCTGCTATGGTAAACAAGGTAACAAATGAAGATACCAAACAAGATGATGGTGCTTCTAAGCAGGTGGAGTTTGAGGGAAAATTTATTTTTCCTACACAAGAAGCAGAGGAGGAAACAAATGAAGATTATCCTCTGGAAGGAGAGCCAGTAGAGGAGATTCCAACTCAGGAACCTCAACAACAACTTGAATCAATAGCAACCAGCAGGCCAAAAAGGAAAATAACGAAACCTGTTCGTCTCATAGAGACAGTTGCTTGTGCAACCGCAATTGCAGCTGATGATGTTCCTGCCACTTATAAAGACGCAGTCCAAAGTTCAGAAGAAGATAAGTGGAGGATTGCCATGAATGATGAAATACAGTCCCTTCATCAGAATCATACATGGAGATTGGCCAATCTCCCGAAGGGAAAGAAAGCAATTGGGTGCAAATGGGTATTTGCAAAGAAAGAAGGATTTCCTAACCAAGAAGATGTTCGCTACAAAGCAAGATTGGTGGCCAAAGGATATGCTCAAAAGGAGGGAATTGATTACAATGAAGTGTTTTCTCCAGTTGTAAAACATTCCTCCATTAGAATTATGTTGGCTTTGGTAGCACAATTGGATTTGGAACTAGTTCAGATGGATGTAAAAACTGCGTTTTTACATGGAAACTTGGAGGAGGAAATCTACATGACTCAGCCAGAAGGATTCAAAGTTGCTGGAAAGGAAAATATGGTGTGCAAACTTGAAAAATCATTGTACGGATTGAAACAATCTTCTAGACAATGGTACAAGCGATTTGACAAGTTTATGTTGCAGCAAGGGTACAAGAGAAGCAAATACGATCATTGTGTGTATTTGCGCAGGCTTAAAGATGGTTCCTTTATATATCTTCTCCTATATGTTGATGATATGTTGATAGCTTCCAAGAATTCGGAAGAAATTGATAAGTTGAAGATTCAACTGAAGAAGGAGTTCGAGATGAAGGATCTGGGTGAGGCGAAGAAAATTCTTGGCATGGAGATAATAAGAGATAGACGTTCAAAGAAACTCTGTTTATCTCAGAAAGAATATTTGAAGAGAGTACTGCAACGTTTTGGCATAGATGACAAGACTAAGCCAGTTAGTACTCCACTTGCTCCCCATTTTAAGCTAAGTACTACTATGTCGCCAATGGATGAAGCTGAACGAGAGTATATGTCAAAGGTACCATACGCAAATGCTGTTGGTAGCTTGATGTATGCAATGGTCTGTACGAGACCTGACATTTCACAAGCTGTTGGAGTTATTAGCAGATATATGCATAATCCAGGAAAGGAGCATTGGCAAGCTGTGAAGTGGATTCTACGATATATTCATAATACTGTAGATGTTGGGTTAGTTTTTGAGCAGGAAGACAATCAGTATGTAGTTGGATATTGTGATTCGGATTTTGCGGGTGATCTGGACAAACAAAGATCAACTACTGGTTATGTGTTTACTTTTGCAAAAGCACCAGTTAGTTGAAAGTCTACTTTGTAGTCAACAGTTGCTTTGTCTACAAAAGAGGCAGAGTACATGGCTATTACAGAGGCTACGAAGGAGGCAATTTGGCTTCAAGGATTGCTAAAGGAGCTTGGTGTTGAACAAAAAGGTATCACAATTAGTTGTGATAGTCAAAGTGCTATTCAATTAGCGAAGAACCAAGTTTATCATGCAAGGACGAAGCGCATTGATGTTCGATATCATTTCGTACGAGAAATCATAGAAGAAAGTGGAGTCACGGTGAACAAAATTCATACTACGGAGAATCCTGCTGATATGCTGACAAAGATGGTGACTGCGATCAAGTTTCAACATTGTTTTTATTTGATCAACATTGTTGAACACTGAAGATTGAAGATGAAGACACAACCAAAATTTGTTAGTGAGAGAAAATTGA
Source organism: Nicotiana glauca (assembly GCA_026770625.1). Classification (NCBI taxonomy): domain Eukaryota; kingdom Viridiplantae; phylum Streptophyta; class Magnoliopsida; order Solanales; family Solanaceae; genus Nicotiana; species Nicotiana glauca. The sequence goes on along the minus strand of MU759224.1, from coordinate 20,788 downwards.
AGATGTGGAATTTTGCCAAGGTGGAGATTTGTTGAAATGTCAAAATATTTTCTCCTCCCACATCGGTTGGGAAGTGAAGTTGGGGGGGATTTTCCCCCTATAAAAGAAGGCTTAATGTTTAGGATTTAAAACACACCTCTCATTTGACTTCTTATCTTCTTAAGGCATTTGTATCTTCTCTCTTTAGTATTATTTCACTTGTATTTTGGAGTGGAATAAAATATTAGTTGTGTCCGAGGAGTAGGCAAAATTAGCCGAACCTCGTAAATTCTGGTATTCCTTTTATTATTGCTTTATTGTCTTATTTATTATTTGGTGGCTGCCATAATTTTTGGTATAGTAGTTGTGACTCATTCAGACTATATACATTTGGCTTCCGCAACAACAGTTTGTTTGGATGCATGGTTGTTACCCATTGTATTGTATTGTATTGTATTGTTATCCCAAAACAATATTTGTTTTGATTATTTATTTAAAATTGGTTGTATCGTATCGTTAAATCCATTATTCCGGAACAACCAAAAAGCCCCATTTTACGAAACAACCGATTTGTTGTGGTGGGACCGTTTTCTATTTTCTTTTCCAATTGTGCCCTTACTTATTACTCTATAATTCTATTTTTTTTTATCTTTTTATTTTATTTTAACTCCAAATTTCAATCTATTGACCTACTTTATCTTCTTCCATCTTTTCTAGAGTTGGTTTGCCCTGTTCTTATTATCGAAGACTCTGTTAAATCTTTTGTCTCTTTTCATCGTTATAATTAAACTTTTTGTTGCTAATATTAGTTAACCTTTTATTCCAGGTTTTTGATCTTGTTTTCAAGCTACATAATTAATCATAAATTAGTAGAAAGAGGTTGTCTTAAGTTATCTTTATATGTAGTTCTTGATAAAAAAAATTTAAAATAATTAGGGGTATTTTAGTGAACTTATCAGTTACCGTATAGTACGATACAGTCAAACCAAATAACAAAATATTATTTAACAATAATAAACGATACAATCTATTCAAACATTGTATCCATAAAATGATACAATACAATACAATACAAAATATTATAAAACGATCGATAACAGTGGTCCAAACACAGTGTTAATGGCAAGTATCTCAGAAAAGACTGTTATCTCTAGCTTTTGTACAACTTAAGTCAGCAATGTTAGACAACCGTATAATTTGGTATTGGATGTAATCTAGGACTCCTTAAACTCTATTCCTAGCCGTCATATATTATGTAGTGTTTGTATATAACTATCCTACTAGTCTTATATTGTGGAAGGATAACTTCTAGGAGATATAAGATAGCATATACATATAGTTGTGATTAACATAATCACTAGTAGATATAGATAGAATAGCTAAATATTAGCTAGAAGGAACTCTTGTCAAGATGTATATATGCATCATGTAACTCTACGTGTGAAAGCAAGGAGAAGCATTATGAACTTCTAAATCATTCTTATTCAAAATTTCTTCATGGTATCAGAGCTTAGGCTTCATTGAAAACTAAACGATCCTGAAGGTTCCTTCTTTCCTCTTAAAACAACTATGGCAGCATCCTCTAGCACTACCCTAGCCCTCTCACCCTATTCACTTCACCAACTCATTGCAATTTGTCCCATTAAGCTAAAATTATCAAATTACCTTATTTGGAGGACACAAATCATTCAACTTATGCAAACATTGAAAGTTGAAAAGGTCATCAGAGAAGAACCTCCAGCAGAGAGCATAGAACATGAGAAAGGTGAAATCAATCCAAACCCAAAGTTCACTGAGTGGGAAGAACACGATGTTCTCGTTAGGAGTTGGCTTTCTGGAACAAATGTTCATCTGCAAAACATATGTGGTCTTCTCTTGAGGATACCTACTTACAAGCAAGCAAAGACAAGGAGTTTCAGTTGAAGCAACAGCTTCAAACTGTTAAACTAGGTTCCAAATCCATTGATGAATATATAAAGGAGTTTAAAGGAATCTGTGGTAGCCTAATGGCTATCCAAAAATCACTAGACGAAGATAACAAAGTTATTAATTTTTCTAGAGGTCTTGGAAGCAAATACAAGACCCTTCGTACTGTGATGTTGGATAAAGCATCATACCCTACTTTTAATCAATTTGTGACTGCCCTTAGAGGGTTTGAAATGAGGGAAGATGGAGAGGAACACGTGACACAAACAAACCTTGATTCATCTGTCGCCTTTAATGCACAAAAAACTCAAGGAAGAGGTCGTGCTAATTCCTTTAGAGGAAGGGGAAATCAAAGAGGGAGATGAAATAGAGGAGGATTTAATCAAAGACAATTTTATACACAATCAACTGCATCAAATCAGCCAAAGGAGAACCCAAAAAATAATCCATGTTAGATTTGTGGTAGAAACAATCACACGGCGCTCTCTTGCTTCTACAAATGGGATTATTCATATCAGGCACAACAAGAAGTACCACAGGCTCTAGCAACTATGTCTCTCGCCGATCAACATGATAATCATCTCTACATGGACTTAGGTGCTACCAATCACATTGTGCAATCTTCAGGTACTCTTGTGAATTCATCTCCATTTAAGGGAATTGATCTTGTTATGGTAGGTAATGGTGATAAAACGCCGATTACACATATAGGAGATAAGATCATTGGGAAGAACCTACATTTAAAAGATGTCTTTGTTTTGCCTAAACTCAAGAAGAATCTCATATTCTGTCAGTAAATTTTTTAAGGATAATTCGTGCTCTCTCGAGTTTACTGATGATGGTTTCTTTGTTAAGGACAAGAGAACAGAGACACTTTTGTCAATGGGAAATAAGAGGCATGATTTATATACTTTGGAAGATGGCTTGCATGAGACATTGACAATTATAAAAGTAGACAAGAACTCAGACACAATTTGGCATCAAAGATTAGGACATCCGCACTCAAGAACTCTAAGTTATTTGCATAGTAATAAGTTTATTGATGTTAGTAGTTGGAATAAAAGCGTCTCAGTTTGTACTAGTTGTCAAATGGGTAAAAGTTGTAAGTTACCTTTTCAAGAGTCAAATAAATGGGAAGTTGAGCCATTATAAAAATACATAGTGATTTATGGGGTCTTGCACCTACCGCTTCATCTCAAGGAATAAAGTACGATGTTATTTTTGTTGATAATTGTACAAGATTCACTTGGATTTATCCCTTAAAGAAGAAATCTGATTTCCTTTTTAATTTTATGACATTTCAAAAATTAGTAGAAAATCAATTTTCAAAGAAACTCAAAGTGTTTCAATGTGATGGAGGTGGAGAATTTAGTAGCTTGGAGTTCACAAGTTGTTTAGCTCAAAATGGAATTAGAAGACAAATCTCTTGTCCTTATACACCAGAGCAAAATGGGATAGCAGAAAGAAACATAGGCATATTGTTGAAACTGGTCTCACGTTGATTTTTAACGCAAAATTACCAATGTTTCTTTGGGTTGAAGCCTTTATGAATGCAGTTTTTCTAACCAACAGAATGCCTACCTCTACTTTAAGTATGCAATCTCCCTTTTCTAAGCTATATGGAGAAGAGCCTAACTATCACCTGAAAGTGTTTGGTTGCAGATGTTTTCCTTACCTCAAAGGGCAAAATAAAGAGAAATTTCAACCAAAAATATTTCCATTTGTGTTTATTGGTTATAGTCTACTTCACAAGGGCTATAGATGCTATCACCCCCAATCTAAAAGAGTTGTTATATCAAGATATGTTATTTCTAATGAATTACACTTACCATATGTCTCTCCTAGTGTTGTTTTACCTGCAGAATCACAAAATCCTCACTTCAGTACTTTCAATGAATATTTGGAGCAACAAAATAGTAGCAAAAATCTTGAGGTACTATCTGATGAGCCTCCCATACAGACACTAGACGTGAATCTTGAGATAAGTTCTCAGCAAAATAATATTCAACCATCAAATTCCCAACAGCCATCCTTGACCAATGATGTAAGCCCAAGTCCACAACAAATAGTCAAACACATAACTCTACTGCCTCACACTCTAATATTGAGTCAAATGATTCCCAATTGCCTATTGACCTACCTAATTCCCACGACATTGATATTATGGATACTTTACAACCATCGCCATGCACACCAACTTCACTAGATGAAAATTCCATACAACTTGCCTCTACTCACATAGCCCAGAACCCTTATTCTCGCCAATATCACACATTTGCTTGTTCACCCAGCCTAGATGATACCCATCCAATGCTCACCCACACAAAAACTCACTCCCAGAATAATTCTTTCTCCCAATCCTTCATGGCATCTCTCTAACAGGACCTCAAAGAACCTAAGAACATCAAGGAGGCGCTGCTCAAACCTCACTGGAAGGCTGCAAAGGCTGATGAGCTGCAAGCTTTAAGAACAAATGATACTTGGTATTTGGTTCCTCGCCTACCACATATGAATGTTGTTGGATCTAAATGGGTTTTCAAGACGAAACTAAAAGCCGATGGACAAGTGGAATGCTTCAAGGCTAGGTTAGCAGCTAAAGGCTATAACCAAATTGAAGGAGTCGACTACGAAGACATATTTAGTCTGGTAGTGAAGGCTGCAACAATACGTATAGTTTTATCTGTAGCAACTACTCTAAATTGGGAGATCAAACAACTTGATGTTAAAAATACTTTCTTACATGGTGATCTCAAGGAAACAGTGTTTATGAAACAACCACCAGGCTTCAAAGATCTTGTATTTCCTCATCATGCTTGTTTACTCAAGAAAGCTCTTTATGGGCTTAAGCAATCTCCTAAGGCTTGGTTTCACAAGTTTAGTTCATACCTCTTGCATATCGGCTTCTTGAGCAGCAAAGCCAATTCCTCACTCTTTGTGTTCCATTCTTCCCACGACACCATCTTGCTATTATTATAACTGGCAGCAATTTATCTATCATCACTGATGTCATTTGCAAGCTCCAGTCTAGGTTTGCAATGAAGGACGTCACTATTTCCTAGGAATTGAGGTGACACGTTACACGGATGGACTATTTCTCAGTCAAGGAAAGTATGCATCAGAAGTTCTCCAACACACCAATATGATATGTGCTTGCGCTATACAAACTCCTCTCTCCCAGAAGCATGATCTTCACACCTCCACCAGTTCTCTCGTTGACGCAACTGAGTTTCGAAGTGTTCTAGGTGACTTGAAATATTTAACTCTCACACGTCCAGAGATATCACAAGCTGTGAATATCTTATGTCAATTCATGCAACATCCAACTAAAAATCATTGGTCTGGGGTTAAAGGAATACTGCGTTACATTATCGGGACATCACAACTTAGATTGCATATCACATCTAACTCTTCCCTTCATCTTGTGGGTTTTTTTGACGCTGATTGGGCTGGGTGTCCCCTTACAAGGCGATCTACGACCGACATGTTTGTATTTCTTGGTGCAAACTGCATTTCATGGGCATTAATGAAGCAACATACAGTCTCAAAATCTAGTGCTGAGGCGGAATATAGGTCGTTGGCTTCTCTGGCCGTAGAAGTCACATAGGTTACCTATGTTTTGAAGGATATTGGCATCTCTTTACCTCGCCCACTAATATTCTTTACAGAAAATTTGAGTGCTATGCATCTCACGGCTAATTCGGTACTCATGCTCGCACCAAACATGTTAAACTTGAATTCGAAAAAGTAAAGCAGTCTAAACACTAAAATATCGACAAACATAAACAAACAACATGATACATGCCTTGTTTTAATATCCTTCACATTTCATAGGTGTTATAATTACAATTAACATACAAAAATATCATATATGAATTCTCCTTCTTCATTGTCTTTGTTGCAAAAAAATAATTTCATTATTAAGCAAAAAGGGGCAATCTTTTTTTTCAATGACATGAATGAGAAAGAAACTTGAGAATAGCAAACTGTGCAGTAACATACCCCCTAACATGTACACTTGGCTTAGAAATTAGTTGGTACGTTCTTCATTACAGAGAGAAGTATGTAACAACGATTTAGATTGATTTTCCTCAATATTCAAGATTACGGCAGGATGAAGAAAAGACATTGCAGAAAAAAGTGGCTCCATGTAGAAGTAGAATAGATCTATAAAAATTGGTTGATTCTACATACCAGACAGCAACAACAACCTGCATGGTCGTTAGTTTGTGGATTGGGGGTTGCGTAAAAGAGGGATACCGAGGAAAGGAATAAATTTATTGGAACAAAGGTGACGGGGCAAAAAAAATTTGGACCATTTCTTGATTTGTCCCCAAAGAGACAAACCTTATTGCTTCGCAGTTTTATGGAGCTCCAATACTCTTTCTGACTCCGATGATGGATAATGTAAAAGAACTTAAATATTGTTTTAGTCCCTAAAGTTTGAAAACTAAATATTTCTTCCTACTTTCACAAAGTTTTTTTTTGAAACACCCCCCCTCAATGTATTCATTTACATGATAAAGTTCCCCCTGCACTTCAAATTTACCCTCTTTCTTGCATTATTTGTTAACCTACAAAAGTTTTATAAATGTTTTCCTTTGCTATATGAATAGGTGCTTGAATTATATTAGGGTCAAATGGTTTGTTATCATAAAATGATTTTGTGGGTCTTTACAAATTTATTTGTAACGACACGTCTGGTCATTTTGCCTTTTTGAACCCCGTTCCTTAAATAAAATTTTTCGTGCTTGCTTTAGCTAATTTACGACTTGCGAGGATAGTTGGTTCGGGATTTGGAAGAGTTTTGGGTGAAATATGCCCATTTGATTCCTTAGGATTTTTAAAAGACTAATTGACTTTGGTCAATATTTTGAGCAAACATAACCAGATTTGTGATTTGACGGTCCCGGAGGGTCAGCAGAAAAATATAGGACCTGGGCATATGTCCGGAATCGAATTCCGAGATTTGTAGCCTGAGTAATGAATTTTTATTAGAAATTGTTAATCTAAAGTTTTAAGGATTTAAAGAAACTAATTAACGATTGATTTTCTAGGTATCGGGCTCGTATTTTGGTTCCGAAACCCGGTACAGGTCCAAAATATTATTTAAGACTTGCCTGTAAAATTTGGTGTCAATCCGAGTAGTTTTAGGGCGTTTTGGCCCGTTGGAAGAAAATTAATAACTTGAAGTTCATAAGTTTGATTCATTTGATTTTAGGGGGTGAATTCTAAATTTAGCGTTGTTACAGGTGTTTCGAAGGTTCGAGTAGGTCCATCTCGTGATTTCAGACTTGTCGGTATGTTCGGGCAGGGCCCGAGAGCCTCGAGCATCAATCGAACGAGGCTCGAGTGAAGTGGAAAATTTGAGAAAGGGCTGAAGGATTGCTGCTTCCGTCATAACCGCATCTACGGTTCTTGGACCGCAGATGCGGTTGCAGAAGCAGCTCAGGTAAGCCAGGCCAGGAATCGCAGAAACAGATCGTAGATGCGGTCCCAGCTCCTTGGCCCATTTTCGCAAATGTGGCCCTTTTTCTCACAGATGCGGGACCACAGATGCGGTCCCCTGACCGCAGATGCGGAAATCACTGAACAAGTGAGGTTCATTAAAGACGGGTTCCAAACCCATTTCTGACATTTTTCATTCTCTCATTTGCGAATTTGGGGGCTTTGAAGAGAAGGCTTCCACTTAGCATCAAGAGGTAAGTTTATTCCACCCATCCTTAGTTTAATACTTGTATTTTAGGTAGATTAAACACTAGAACTTAGGAAAAATCAAAGGGTTAGAACTAAACCTAGGGTTTTAATAAAACTTGGATTTAACCACGAAATTTGTTATGGAATTAATTAGAAATTATATATTAGTGATCCTTGGGTTGTAGGGAACAACTTCCTTCAAAAAATTTCGGAATCCGAACATGTGGGCCTGGGGTCGGATTTTAGGAAAACTTGTGTTAGTGGTTGGAAAATTGCTTAAATAGTTAGAATTTAATTTCGTGAGTCTGTATTGACTAACCTTACTTTGTTTAACTAGTTTGGGATCATTCGGCTCCGAATTGAGGGCTTGGACTTGTTATTGGCTTTGGAAGTGCACTTTGTAGCGAGGTAAGTCTCCTTTCTAAACTTGTAAGAGGGAATTGTCCCCATAGGTATAATAATTGAATTAATTGTTAATATTTGTGGGGGCTACGTACGCAAGGGCTACGTGCGTAGTGACTATTATTTTAAGTCCCGGTAGTCTAGGACCCATAAGCGTTCTCTACGTGATATTCTTGTAACGTGACGATAAATTCGGATTCATATAACTATTTGATTAAGAAGAATGAGACTAGTAAATGAACCTTATCCTGTTTGGTATTTTAGAAGAGAATATTTGTTATTCCTGCATATAGCCACTCCTCCGATATATATTATCATTGCTTGTTTATGCGCTTATTTATATTTGACCGCGTCGCACGAGTGATTCGCTAGCAGGGTAATAGATGCATCTATGGTTCGAGCCGTTCGACCCTCGATAGTGCACAATTTACTTTTATGTTGGATCAGACCGTACGTCCCATGGTGTTACTTGCTTGTGTTTTGCTCAACATTTTTCTCTGAGAATTGAATTTAATACCCGCTTGAGATATAGGTGAATATTCATGACAATACTTGGGAAAGAACTGTTAATCCATGATTATTAAATACTAATAACTTGTGCTATCCATGCTTGTTATAAATTCTTCTCATATTATTTGACTCTAATGAGTATTAAGTCGACCTCTCGTCTCTACTTTTTCGAGATTAGACGGGATACTTACTAGGTACATATTGTTTATGTACTCATACTACACTTCTGTACTTAATTCGTACAGGGTCTGAGGTAGGTATATCTAGCTACCAGTCGGGTGCACATTTTTGAGCGGATTTGAGACTTCTACGGTGAGCTGCTTCTCCTCCATGGCGTTCAGCAGCCTGAAGAAGTCTTTCTTTTGTATTTTTGCTGTCTATTCCGTTTCGGACAATAGGATAGTGTGATTCTCTTGTATATTCTACTAGTTGCCCATGCTTTTGACATCAGGTCTTGGCACACACATTAGTAGACTTTATTATTTTTGGTTTGTATGATTATCATGATTTTTAGTCACCGTTGCTGAATTATTCCAATTTAAAAAATTATTTTCAACTACTTTGGGGTAAAGGTGACCGAACGTTTACCTAGTATTTTCCGCGTTGGCTTGCCCAACAATGGCGTTGGGCGCCACCATGACCTGCTATGGAATTAGGTCGTAACAATATGGTATCAGAGCAATAGGTTCACATAGGTCTCACAAGTCATGGGCAAACCTAATAGAGTCTTACGAATTGGTACAGAGACATCTGTATTTATCTTTGAGAGGCTATAGGTTTTAGGAAAACTATTCTTTACTCATCTCATCTCGTGCAGTGGTCAGTGTACAAAGTTTCCTCCTCTATTCTCTCACAGATGGTGAGGGCACGCACGACTGATGTTCCAGACCCGGGCGGAGATGCTCCCCCCGTTGCTCGAGGCCGAGGCAAAGGTGGGGGGAGGGCACCGGCCTGTGGTAGGGGACGAGAACGTCCCAGAGTTATTCTAGTCGCACCTCCAGTAGATCCCACAGGGGATCCTATTATTAAGGAGAAGGGCGAGGTGCCTGCAACTGAGCCCACCCTGGCAGACTTTATAACAACACTGGGATTTCAGGAGGCTATGGGCTGTGCTTTGGTTCATGGATTCTATAACTCAGGCTGGTTTATTTCCAGCAGACCTAGCTATCTCACAGGTAGGAGGGGGAGCACAGACCCCTACTGCCCAGGCTCCTGGATATGCAGCTGCTGTGTATTAGACTCTGGGTGCACTACCCGCAGATGGGGCCCAACCAGTTGCTGCAGTGGCGCCCCAGCTCAAGCCAGCTGCCGACGAAGACCCACCGAAGTTATTGTACAGATGGACTAGGCTTCACCCTCCTACCTTTGGGGGTGAGCAACATGAGGATGCCCAGGACTTCATCGATTGGTGCAGGGACAGACTGCACAACATGAGATACTGGAGTCACATGGAGTTGACTTCACTACTTTCCAGCTGGAGGGCAGGGCCCGTAGATGGTGGTAGTCCTATGTTCTTAGCAGGCCAACATGTTCTCCTCCCCTCACTTGGGGTTAGTTCACCTAGTTGTTCTTGGATAGGTATATTCCACCCTCTGAGAGGGAAGAGCTACAACACCGATTTGAGCATCTTGAGCAGGGCCAGATGTCTATGACCGATTATGAGGCAAGGTTCTCTGAGTTGTCTTGCCATGCACTCATTATACTTCCAACAGATGCAGAGAGAGTGTGGAGATATTTGCGGGGTTGCACCATGGTATTCGAGCTAGCATGGACCGAGAGGTAGAGATGGGTACTGAGTATCAACTAGTAGTAGAGATTGCTCGCAGGATTGAGGGGTATCGCCTGAGGTGTAGAGATAAGATTTAGCAGGACAAGAGGGCCCAATTTTAGGAGAGTTCAGAGGAGCCCCAGCTAGGGGTAGAGGTCACTATAGGAGGGGCCAGCCCAGTAGACCCTCATATTCAGCACCACCACCCCCTCCCCGAGGTGCTCCAGTGAAACCTTATTTCAGTGCGATGTCGGAGAGTTCTTACCGCCCACCAGCTATTCAGGGTTCCTACAACGGGTATTTTGGTTATCATGATTCTTCTTGTGCTCACTTCAATGCTATACCAGAAAGTTCCTATTGCCCACCGGCTATCCAGGGTTCCTCCAGTAGGTATTCGGGTCAGCAGGTGCAGACTCCAGGGCAGCAGGCTATGGTACCGAGAGTGTGCTACAAGTGTGGAGATCTGAGTCATCTGAAGAGGACCTACCCCATGCTTCAGGACAAGGCAGTACAGCAGGGTCAGCAACCCATGATTTCAGTACCAGTTGCCCAGTCACCTAGATATGGAGGGCAGGTTGGTCGGGGCCATCCGAGAGGTGGAGGTCAGGTAGGGAGAGGTCAGGCAACTAATGCTTAGTCAGGCGGAGGCTAGCTACCCGGCGCTCCAGCTAGATTCTATGCTCTTCCACCCAGGCCAAATGCATTGGTCTCAGATGCCGTCATCACAGGTATTATTCCCGTCTGCGGTAATGATGCTTTGGTATTATTTGATCTAGGGTATTCCTATTCCTATGTATCATCATTGTTTGCTCGATTCTTGGTTATTCCTCCTGCACCTTTGGGCGCTCATGTTCATGTGTCCATTCTTGTAGGCGATTCTATGGTTGTAGACCGGGTCTACCGGTCCTGTATGGTTACATTCTGTAATTTTGAGACTAGAGCAGAGCTCCTATTGCTGGATATGATCCATTTTGAGGTCATCTTGGGCATGGATTGGTTGTCTTAATATCACGCCATCCTAGATTGTCATGCCAAGAATGTTTCCCTAATGATGCCCGGGTTGCCAAGGTTAGAGTGGAAGGGTTCCACAGTTGATACCCCTAGTAGGGTTATTTCTTTCTTAAAAGCTTGACGTATGATCGAGAAGGGGTGTTTGGCCTATCTAGCTTATGTTTGAGACACCACCGCAGAGTCTCCGATGATTGATTTAGTTCCCGTAGTCCGAGAGTTCGCCGATGTGTTTCCTTTTGATCTTCCTGGCATGCCATCGGATCGTGATATTGATTTCTGAATCGATTTGGTTACAGGTACCCAGCTTATATCTATTCCACCGTACCACATGGCTCCTAAGGAGTTGAAGGAGCAGCTTGAGGAGTTGTTAGAAAAGGGGTTTATTAGACCCAGTGTATCGCCTTGGGGTGCATCAGTGTTATTTGTGAAGAAGAAGGATGAGACTATGTGGATGTGCATTGACTACCACCAGTTGAACAAAGTCACCACCAAGAACAAGTATCCGTTGCCTCGTATCGATGATTTGTTCGACCAGTTGCAGGGTGCGAGGGTGTTCTCTAAGATAGACTTGAGTTTAGGGTACCATCAGCTGAAGATTGGGGACTCGGATGTTCCGAAGACTGTATTTCGAACTAGATATGGCCATTATAAGTTTCTGGTGATGTCCTTTGGCTTGACTAATGCCTAGCAACATTTATGGATTTGATGAACATGGTGTTCAGTCCTTATAATGATTCCTTCATCATCGTCTTCATTGATGGCATCTTGATATACTCACGTAGCCAGGGGGAGCACGAGCAGCAACTGAGAGTAGTGCTTCAGACCTTGCGAGAGCAGAAGCACTACAACAAAAAGTACTTTTAGTGGCAATTATTTAGTGGCAATAAGTTAATTGACACTAAATTTTTCATACAAATGAAGAAGTACCGGCAAATTAGCATTGGCCAAGAAAATATACTTTTTACCAGCAATAGAAAAAAATGACCACTAAAGCTCTAATTCAAAACAAAAGTTTCAAATTTGACCCTCCATTATTTTCAACATCAATCTTCCCTCCAATTATTTTTTAGGTCTTTTCTGTATATCTTGAAATTATTTCAGAAGTAGGCTCTGTAAAGGCTATCATAGTTCCTGCTGCCCAATGCATCTCTGTCTCACCATAATCTGCCACCATCCTAGGTAACTTCATCATCTTTCTCTCTTCTCTCTCGCCCATCTCTATATACCCTTTATCAACAGCGGGAGGTAGCCTATCCACAAAGAATTGTGACTTGAGAGGTGTTTCTTTCAAAGAAAAAAACTTGAAACTTTTTTTGCAGTCGCGAAGCTATTTACTTGAGGTCCCTGATGGAGAACGAAATATGCGAACTCATATCTTATGTGTGATTTTACTATCAGCATATTAAATGCTACTCAACTATGGCGATTGAAATCTGAATACTGTTCTTTGCACAGTGATATTGAATCTTTTTGGCATTTTTGCGTTCATACGTGTGATTTGATGATTTTCTTTCATAGTTATTTTACTCCCCACACTAATGATGTGGGAAGTGTATTTTGCAATTTAGGTGTTCGATCAAATGCTTTTGCAGAAATATTGATTTCAGATGATTTGTTAATCTTTGAAGGCGTATCGAGGTCGAGGAGGTCGTGGGGGCTATGCGTAAGATGAGTAGGGGCAGAGCGACTGGGCCGGATGAGATTCCGGTAGAATTTTGGAAGTGTGCAGGGAGAGCAGGC
>MU759223.1:120659-142283 GCA_026770625.1 Nicotiana glauca | reverse complement strand
AAAAGCAAAACGTCGATGCTCTTCCCATTTTTGACGATTTCCTTTGCTACATATCTTACTTTCTGGGTTGTTGAAACCCCCGATGTGGCCATAGCAATGATATATGAAATTTAGGGTACAAAAACCATTTTCCAGATCTGTGTTATGGACGGTTCTGATTATCTTTAAAGAGTCTAGAAATCTGTGCACAACTACAACTCTTGGAGCAATCAAGTATTTGTGCCTCAGAGGAACCTCATCTTTCCCAATATAATATGCCATTTCCTCTAAAGTCGGGGTAAGCTCAAAGTCCGAGAAATGAAATACATTATGAGCTGGGTCCCAACACGTGATTAACGCTCTGATAATATCCCCTCGGGGTGCAATGTCTAACAAACTGGTGAGACCTTTCAAATATTTATTCACTTCATCTTGCCCTTCTTTGCCCAAATCGTTCCACCACAGACGTAATTCCAAAGGGATCTTATGCAAGAATGATTCATTCTGAGTCGTGCTCATCCTGCACATTTGTTAATGTGATTTAATCATTTATTTATGACCCTAAAAATATATAAAAAAACAATATATTTTTTCACAATTCTAATTTCCTGAAAACAAACCCTGATTTTGGCGATACGGCCTTTTAGCACTTCCAGAAGAAGATTTTAAAGCTGTGCCCGCTAACAATGGGGAATGACTCAAAAGCGGTCATTTTTGCATAAACAGCCTTCCGGCGCCCTTTCGGGACATTCGGCTATTTTGACAAAACGGCATCACTTGATTTATGACAAAATTTTAAAATTTGACATTTTTGGTTATTTTTGCAAAAGATGTGGTTGGACCCGTTAAGGGTTGCCTACATATCTCACCGTGGCGAGAATCAAACCAGCGTAGTTCGGTCAAACTATTTTTAAACAAACCATTTTTCATTTCTAATTTTTTTTTTGACAAAAATCAAATATCTAAATTATTTTTGAAGACAAAATTTTCCTATTTTTGTTGACAAAACAAACTATATATTTTTTTATTTTTTTGGAAACAAGAGAAAATAACGATTTTTATTTATTTCAATAACCCAAAAATAAATTATTAAAAATCAACAATCTTTCTATTTTTAACTCCTTCACAAAACTTTGGCAGAGTTTCGCCAGTATTTGGGTATCGGTTTTTTGTAAGAATCAAACAATTATTAATTCTCTTTTCTCTTCCTTTCAATTTCACAAAAATTTCTTTTTTTCCTTTCCCCCTTCTTTTTTTTTAATCGGTCAGCATGATGGTCCGAGACAAATAAATGCAACACGTAATCATGATGGTCTTTTCATATTTGGTTACTTGTCCTAGACGGACCCAACCCCTGTGTTGAGTCCCCTAAGTCATACGTGATGCAAATAAATGTCCCTATTCGAAGTTCAAGACCTGGTTATATGTTCTAGACTGTGTACCCGAGCGGACAACTCGAGTCGAGGATGGGGCTACGTACCGGGAACCAAAAGGCCATCCGGCTTAGTAACTTGTCCGGCTTCTTTTTTATTTGAGGGTATTGACACTAACAGAATAGGGAGTCTCAACCAGTAAGCACATCCCCAGAGGTGAGAAGAGAAAGGTTTTCGACACAGTTTATATACAGTTCAAATAATATCAAAGCGGTAAACACTTATCACATTAATCATAAACATATAGGTAAATCAGATATAAATAAATACAACAATTATTCCGAGCCCGAATTCTTAAACCCTGAACCAAAGTTCTGGGTTACTTATCCCCAACAGAGTCACCAAAGCTGTCACACCTCCTTTTTCACACCGAAGTTTCATACACCCCGTGAAAGGCGTGATAAAGGAGTTTTTTCCAATTAAAGGACAGTCGGAACGGGATTTAATTTTATTTATTCAGAGTCGCTACTTGGGAAATTAATGGTGTCCCACGTCACCGGTTAAATCCCGAACCGAGGAAAATATGACTCTATTAACAGTCCGCGAACCAGAAATCCAGATAAGGAATTCTGTTAACCCGGGAGAAGGTGTTAGGCACTCCCGAATTTCGTGGTTCTAGCACGGTCGCTCAACTGTCATATTTAATTTTATCTGATTTCCATATATATTCTATTTTTTATGTGCCTTTTATCAATAATCCGCTTTTATTGTATTGATTGTTTATTTTTTTACAAGAATTGCAACGTCATGAAAATGTATCTCGAACCACACCGTACCAGTACGCCTGTGGCTTTTAACACATTTCGACTTCGTTGAGATTTGGATTTGGGTTGCATGAAATGCACACCCGTATTAGGAAAATAATATCATTAAAAATCGTGCCTAAAGTAGCTAACGTGTTATATATTTTGGGAAGGCCGTGAAATTCGCTAAACGACCTATCCCGGATACGAAGTATTTTAGTAAGCAATTAATGAGGGCCCCGCAATTATGTTATAATTTGGGCGAGGCTCATCTCATTTTTATTTTAAAGTCAATCCTAAAGTATACTATTTTATACTATTTACTTTATTGGCTCTTATAAAATGAGAACAAATCCCAATTTTTATTATGAGATCAAATAGTATTTTTTATTATATTATATTATTGGGCTCGAGGATAAGCCCAATGTTAATAAATCACATTCCCAATCCGCACAGCGCATATATTTACCACAGGCAAAAGCCTTCGAAACCAGGCCCAAAAAGTTGACCTTGTCCATTTATCTAAATAGACCAACTGCCGGCTTTTAACTTGAGCCCAAATTGGCACAAGTTTGCAGTATATGGCCCAAGATTGGTTTAAGGAAAGCTAATGACGATTTTTTATTATTTTAACAAATCTTAAACTCGTTAACAAAAATTAATCTGATTATTATTATAACTATTGAAATTATTTGAATTTGTTCTTAAACCCTTATTTTAAAAGCTTTTCAACGCTATCTATGTGTCCATTTTTGATTCAACTACCGAGCCTGAATTAAACTAAACAATGCTTTACTAAAATTAATAATTAACAACAGTAATGAATTTAAAACTAATTAATTGTGGATTATAGTTTCTAACTCATCAATTCTATTAGATCATATCTAAATCAGGGACTAATCAATATTAAAACTAATTTCCTAACAGTATCTCGTAATTCAGCTACAAACACTGCATTTTTATTTGTTTTACACTTCGAAAACCACTGATCTTCTATAACTATCAAATCTAGACAGTTCAGTACCAAATAGTACAGTCCAGTCCAATTACACATCTAAATCAAATTAAAATACAGACTGAATTTACAATTCAATATTATTACATACTGATTCAATTCAGTTAAATCTAACAGTTCAAACAAATTGTGATTCAAACAAATTGAAAATAATCCAGCTTCAATTCATCTCAATCGATAGCTACACCAAAGAGAATTCGAATGTGTACCTGGAATGGAAGTTAAAAATCTATTAGAAGAAAGGATCAACAATTATTATTCAGCAACAGCAACAGGAAAAGGAATCAGAAACACAACTTCAATACTCCAGATTCAAACCAAAAGCAACAATGTTTTAACCAGGAAATCAACTCAGCCAATCCAAATATCAACTTCAGCGATTTTGAATACTAAATCAATAGAGAATTATAACACAACATTCAATTTCAGATCAATTGGTCAATGTAACAATGTAATTTTTGGAGTTTTTTTACTGTTTTTGCTATTTTTGAGTTTTTGAATTTTGGAAGTTTGAATCTAGAATAACATAATAGCAGAAGTTACTTGAGAGAAATTTCAGATTGCCAAAACTTATTGAAAGAGGCCTATGGAGGCCTATTTATAGAGTTCGAAGGGAGGGAAATTCAAAACTTCAGAAATTATCCATTAGTCCCCCTTTTATTTTAATTGTATCCTTATTGTTTATTAATTATTCTACTATTACCCTTTATTTAATAGAAATTGTACCAAATACCCATCTAGAATCTTCTAAATCTAATGTAATCCCCCTTTTGCCCCACTTCTATTTAGCATTCACCGCACTGCCCTTTTCTTGTGCCCATATTACCCCTACCTCCTAAGACTTATTACATTTAAACCCTTTATTGTACCCCAAATTATCCATAAATAGGACTTGAATTCACCAAATGACCCTATTGTCTTTTACTCTTTTACCCCCCTTAAATTTGATTAATTTCAGAATTAACTACTTATAAAATGTAATCAAACATAAACAGCTATAACCAATCGAACTAATCAAACTAACAATTCAATTCTTAACACTAACTAATAACAAAACAAAATTATTTCTAACAACTTTCAGATTCAAATTTAAGAACTGATAGTTAACAGAATCGAAAAATTCCAAAACCAATCAAGATCAAATCCTATTAATTCTATTAAACCCTATTTCCTAATCAGATTATTCATCAAAACTTATTAAAAATCCTATTTTAATATCAAATCTAACAGTATCAAAAACATTATCAATTTTTATTTCAACGAACAAAAATTCAAAGTAATAATCAGAAAGCCTAAAATACTATATCATTTTTATCAAGAATCAGAAACAAAAGAAAAACAAACACATGTAAATAAAACGAAAACCAAAGAAAAAGAATAAGAAAACTTAGTTTTCTTTGGACAGCCTTTATTTCCTTTTTATTTATTTTATCTTCTTTTCTTCAAGTTTTCTCGATGTCTGGAAAGTCTTGGCAATTTTCTTGAACCTTTGGTCACTGGGAGACTTTTTCTTTGACATTTTGGTTTTCTCGGTGGTTTTTAGGGCTTGAGGGTTTCAAAATAGGGCTTAAAATGTTAAGGGGGATATCTGGTGAGATTTTGGGCCGGTTTAGATAAGGTAATGTTCGCCGGAGTTAGGTTTCCGGCGAAACATTTTTTAACATTCGAGCAGATGTAGGGTGATTTGAAGGAAACGAGGTACAGGGGTGGAAAGAGGAGGTTTAGATGGTTCTGGGGTGTTAATGGTGTGGCGATTGGCAAAGGTGACGTCTCCCGCCGGTAGGGTTCCGGCAGGGACTGGAGAGGGTTTGGGGGCGGCTAGGGTTGGACGGTGAGGAAGAGAGGAGATGAAATGAATATAGGGGTGTATGTATATTTACTATATTAAAAGAACCCTAGTGATCCCTGACCGTTAGATTAAGTGCATCAACGGCTCAGATCTTTTGAGCTTTAAAACGGTATCGTTTGGTTTTAATGAAAGTGTGACCTCGTCCGTTATATCAAATGAATGAACGGCCCAGATTAAAAATACAATACGGTGTCGTTTTATGTATTAATGGTCTGTGTTATATGACCGTTAGATCAAATATTTCAACTGTCCAGATTAAAAATACAATATGGTATCGTTTTAGATTCCCTGGCTGACCGGGTAACTTTCTCTTTGGGCCTGGACAATTTTGGTTTTGGGCTATTAATTGGTCTGATTTTTAGCCCAAATCTTATTGTTTTTTGTATTTTTTGTATTATACTTTCTTTTGTATATATTTTTTGTATTTTCTTTTTCCTTTGTATTTTTGTATTTTCTTTTTCCTTTGTATTTTTGTATTTTCTTTCCTTTTGTATTTTTTGTATTTATTTTCTGATTTTATTAAATTGTTAAACCAATTATTCTCTAGGATTTAATTAACATCTATTTTGTAGTAAATTTCAATTAAAAATTAAAATGCTATTTTTATTTTCCATTAATTTGTTCTCAAAATGAATTAATACCAAAATTGGAAAAATTACACTCTTAATGCATATTTTTTGTATTTTTTAATATGAATTATTATGCAACTAATTAATACAAAAATGCCACAAATATCAAAAAATTAAAAAAAAATCATTTTATTTGGATTTTTTAGGAATAATTTGCTTAGGGCAAAACTCACGTGCTCACAGGGACAAGGTCCTGCAGGGTGATGTCAGAGATGTGACCATTAGTGATGGCGGGTTATTGAGGATGCATGGTCAGGTTTGTGTACCCAATGTTGATGGGCTTCAGGACTTGATTCTAGAGGAGGCCTATAGACCGCGATGTTCCATCCATCCGGGTGTCGCGAAGATGTATCAGGATTTGAGACAACACGATTGATGGAGGCGGATGAAGAAGGATATAGTTGGGTTTGTATCTCGGTGCCTCAAATGTCAGCAGGTAAATTATGAGCACCAGGGGACGGGTGGATTGCTTTAGCAGATAGAGATTCCAGAGTGGAAGTGGGAGCAGATCACCATGGACTTCGTAGTTGGTCTTCCACGGACTTTGAGGAAGTTCGATGCCATTTGGGTAATTGTGGATCGGCTGACCAAGTCCGCACATTTTATTCCTGTATGTACCACCTATTTTTCGTAGTGGTTAGCAGAGATTTATATCCGGGAGATTGTCCGTCTGCATGGTATTCCAATTTCTATTATTTTAGATAGAGGTACTCAGTTCACATCACGGTTCTGGAGGGCCGTACAGCATGAGTTGGGCACTCGGGTAGAGTTGAGCACAACATTTCACCCCAAACGGACAGACAGTCCAAAAGCACTATTCAAATTCTTAAGGATATGCTCCGTGCGTGTGTAATAGAGTTTGGAGGTTCTTGGGATAAATTCTTGCCACCGGCTGAGTTTGCTTACAATAACAGTTATCAGTCCAGCATTCAGATGGCACCGTATAAGGCCTTGTATGGTAGGGGGTGTAGATCGCATGTGGGTTGGTTCGAGTCGAACAAGGCTAGCTTATTAGGCACAGACTTGGTACATGATGCTTTGGAGAAGGTTAAGGTGATTTAAGATAGGCTCCGTACAACCCAATCCAGACATAAGATTTATGCAGACCAAAAGGTTCGTGATGTTTCCTACATGGTTGGAGAGCGGGTCTTGCTTAGGGTTTCTCCTATGTAGGGCGTTATGAGATTTGGGAAGAAGGGGAAATTGAGTCTGAGGTTTATTGGTCCTTTTGAGATATTGCGGCATGTTGGGGAGGTTGCTTATGAGCTTTCCTTACCTCCCAGCTTGGCAAGAGTTCATCTGCTATTTCATGAGTCAATGCTCTGGAGGTATCACGGTGATCCGTCACACGTGTTGGATTTCAGTTGGACAAGGATCTATCTTAGGAGCCAGTTGCGATACTGGACAGGCAGGTTCGGAAGCTGAGGTAAAAGAACATTGCATCAGTGAAAGGTTCAGTAGTAGGGTCAGCCGGTCGAGGAGGCGACTTGGGAGACCAAGCTGGATATGCGCAGCCGTTACCCTCATCTTTTCACTACTTCAGGTATGTCTCTATGCTCGTTTTAGGACGAACGAATATTTTAAGAGGGGGAGGATTTAACGACCCGGCCGGTCGTTTTAAGAATTAATTCCCCAATCCCCTATTAACTATTTTTCACGTGCTTATTTCTGCTATTGTGAGTTGCGGGGAGGATTCATTTTGAGTTTCCGAGTTTTTTGGGACACTTGGTCCCTAAATAAGAGTTTAAGCTTTAGAATTTGGACCGTACTCGGAGCAGTGTGATGCCGGCCTCGAAATGTAATTTTGTTTGTTCCATTAGCTCTGTTGGGTTTTCGGGCTTAGGGCCATATTCGGATTGTGTTTTGGAGGTCCGTAGCTTAATTAGGTTTGAAATGCCGAAAGTCAAATTTTTAAAGTTTCCTGTTCGATAGTGAGATTTTGGTATCGGGGTTGGAATGGAATTTTGAAAGTTGGAGTAGGTCCGTTGTGTCATTTGGGACGCGTGTGCAAAATTTCAGGTAATTCGGACGAGGTTTGATAGGCTTTTTGATCGAAAGAGGAAATTGAAAGTTTTGAAAATCCTTAGGCTTGGATTGGAGAGTGATTTGTGGTTTTAGCATTGGTTGATGTGATTTGAGGGTTGTAATAAGTTCGTATGATACTTTAGGATTGGTTGGCAGGTTTGGTTGAGGTCCCGGGGGCCTCGGGTGAGTTTCGGGTGCTTCACAAAAGTTGATTTTGGACTTAAGCAAAAATCTGAGTGTTGAACCTATCATAACCGCACCTGCGTGTGTGGGACTGCAGGTGCGACGCCGTAGAAGCGGCTTGGTGACCACAGAAGCGGAATTGGCCAAGGCTCCAGGAGACCGCATGTGCGGCTAGTGACCGCAAGCGACAAAAGGACCGCAGATGCGGACCCCGCCAGTTAAGTGATTTTTCGCACATGCAATGCCTTTTTCGCAGGTGCGGGACCGCAAATGCGGTAATTGAACCGCGGAAGCGGTTCCTCTGGGCAAAAAAAAAATGGGCAGAATTGAGGGTTATGTCTCAAAACCTTAGAAAATTGATTTGGGAGCTCGGGATTGGCGATTTTGGGAGAGAATTTCACCTGGGTGTTTGGGTAAGTAATTCTTACTCCGTTTGTATTAATATCCATGAACCTATGCTTAAATTCACCCTTTAAATTCGAATTTGGGTGGAAATTTGGAGAAAAAATTGGAAAAGTTTTTCGGCCTAATTTTGGAGTTTTGATCAAGAATTTGATGTTGGATTGGAGTAATTTTTATATATATGAACTCATGAGAGTGTGAGGATTCCGGATTTGTACATTTTACCTGATTCCGAGACGTGGGCCCAGGAGGCTTTTTGGGCGATTTTCCTAATTTTGCGTATTAGCTTCGAATTAATTAGTTGAATTAGTTACTTGAAGTTATATTTACATTATGCAAATTACTTTGAATGGATTTGAGTCATTTGGAGTCCGATACTCGTGGCAAGAATGTGGTATTGAGTTGATTGAGCTGGTTTGAGGTAAGTGGCTTGCCTAACCACGTGTGGGGGAACTCCCCTTAGGATTTGATATTGTTGATATAATGCCTCATACGTGAGGTGACAAGTGCTTACATGTGCTAATTGTTGGAAATCCGGTTTTCATTAAGTAATTATAATTGTGTATTTCTTGCCTGTTTACATTACTTGAAATTTAAGCCTACCGTTAGCCTAGGAAAGCATATCTGAATGATTTAATTATTTTACTTACTCAAACTGCTTATTTGAATTCTGTGCAGTATGCTAGTCTAGAAATACATGTTTTACCTTGGTATAATTTGATTGAATTTAATATTCTTCTTGTTGCTATTGTGTGTTTACTTTGGGACTATGGGTGATATCCCGGGAAATCCCCCTTGACTGTTTTATTTGGAACTACGGATGTGATATTCCGGGAGATCCTCATGTACATTTACATTGGAACTACGGGACTACATCAGTAGATTCTCTCAGTACTGAGTATTTACATTTGGGACTACAGATGTGCTATTCCGGGAGATCCCCTGCGCGTTATGGGTTGGACTACCAGACGACACCTAAGAGGTTTAATGGATATTTATATTTGGGACTACAGAACGGTATCTTGGGAGATCCCCGGTTGTTATCTCTGTGTTGAGTTGTATTCCTTCTATGATTATTTCGTCTTTGTTGTAGTTGTTGCTACTCTTATTACCCTGTGTTACTTTAATACTGCTTCTTTTTCTTATATATTATTGTGTATGACCGGTAGGGCCCTGACCTTCTTCGTCACTACTCGACCGAGGTTAGGGTTGGCACTTACTGGGTACCGCTGTGGTGTACTCATGCCCTTTCCTGCACATATTTTTCACGTGCAGATCCAGCTACTTTGATTCAGCCCTATTACCCTTAAGGCGAGGCGATTCTCCAGAGACTTCGAGGTATATCTACCGCGTCCGCATATCGAGAAGTCCCTTTCCATTCTCTCTTGTAGTGATAGACCTTCTATCTTTTCTTTAATTTAGACATTCCGGAGTTAGAGTATTTGGTCGAATTCATAGTTTGTGATTCATGAGATTCTGGGTTTTGGGAGTTGTTCGGTTTTGAGATCTTGTATTGTATATGCCGGGCGACATCTTAAACACTTTTATATTTGTTATCTCCAATTTTTATTAGTTTTTTTCTGCATTTTTTTCTTTTTCTGCAATTGTTAGCTTATCTAGTCGTAGGGATTAGGTGTCGTCACGACATGTTCACGGAGGACGAACTTGGGTCGTCACAACCTTTTTTTTTCATGTTTATCTTCTACTTCGAATTTTCAATTCAAACCACCTCAACACTCCACCAAATCATCCCAAAATTGAGATTCAAGCTCCTTAAGATGTACCCGATGTATTCTAATATAACTCACTCAAAAGAAAGCAAAAAATTGACCTTTTTAGGGCTAGAAATAGCTAAATTGCTAATATTATTAATATTTTATAAATTGGTCAATTTTTGTAATAAGCTACTTATAAATGGATATAATTTGTATTTTCCCTAGAAACATTAAGTTAGATTATTGGGCCCGTGCTTTAGCATGAGTAATTTTATCTAGTTTATTATTGTTATAAAATAAAGACTATAAAGTAAAGACAAGTATAGAGAGAAACTGATATATTATTCGAATTCAAACTGATGTATATAATGAACTTAAATATCTTCTATTTATAGAAGAAAGGAAGCTGCTGTGTAAGTTGCTACTGCAAGCTCCTGTGTGAGCTGTTACTACAAGCTGCTATTGCAAGCTACTATATCGGATATGGATAATCTTCTACTAGGGGCAATGATTATCCATAACGGAGTACTGAAAGGATAAGCTCATTGCACCCGATACGAATAATCTTCTACCGGGGGTAATATTTATCCATAATCGGGTACCTAAGTGATAAGCTTATTATACCCGGTATGGATAATCTTCTATCGGGGGTAATGTTTATCCATAGTCGGGTACCGAAGTGATAAGTTTCTTCAGGAAGCTTATTTCCAATAGAGTATCCAATAGATAAACATATTTACGACGGAGTCTTATATGGATAAGCTTCTTCAGGAAGCTTATTTAGAACAAAGTACTAAATGAACATCCATTATATATTTATAACATTCCCCCTTGGATGTTCATTAAAAGATAATGTGCCACATTAAAACCTTTCTAGGAAAAACCACGTGGGAAAAACTCTTAATGAAGGAAAAAGAGTACATATATTTAGTAATACGCATTGCTATGTGTCTCATTAAAAACCTTATAAGGAAAACCTCATGGGAAAAAACTTTAGTAAGGAAAAAAGAGTGCGTCGCGTATTTTACTCTCCCTGATGAAAACCTTATTTCAAATATTTGAGTCTCCGCATTCCAATCTTGCATACCATCGTCTCAAAAGTTGAAGTTGGCAAAGATTTAGTGAATAAATCTGTTGGATTATCACTTGAACGAATTTGTTGCATATCAATGTCACCATTTTTCTAAAGGTCGTGTGTGGAATAATTTTGGTGAAATGTGCTTCGTTCTATCTCCTTTTATAAATCCTCCCTTCAATTGGGCTATGCATGCAGCATTGTCTTCGTATAAAATTGTGGGTCTTTTCTCACATTCCAAACCACATTTTTCTCGAATAAAATGAATTATTGATCTCAACCATACGCATTCCCTACTTGCTTCATGAATAGCTATTATCTCAGCGTGATTTGAAGAAGTAGCAACAATAGATTGCTTTATGGAGCGCCATGATATGACAGTACCTCCATATGTAAATATGTACCCGGTTTAAGATCGAGCTTTATGGGGATCAGATAAATAACCTACATCTGCATAACCAATAAGATCTGCACTATCTTTGTTAGCATAAAACAAACCCATATCAAGAGTGCCCTTTAAATATCACAATATATGCTTAACCCCGTTCCAATGTCTCCGTGTAGGAGAAGAACTAAATCTTGCTAGTAAATTAACAGAAAATGCTATGTCAGACCTTGTAGCATTAGCAAGATACATTAGTGTACCAATTGCACTGAGATAGGGTACTTCGGGATCAAGGAGTTCCTCGTCCTCTTCTGGAGGTCGGAACAAATCCTTATTCACGTTAAGTGATCGAACAACCATTGGTGTACTCAATGGGTGCGCTTTTTTCATATAAAAGCGTTTTAAGACCCTTTCTGTATAGGCAGATTGATTGATAAAAATCCCGTATGCTAAATGTTCGATTTGCAGACCAAGACAAAGTTTTATCTTTCCAAGATCTTTCATCTCAAATTCTTTCTTAAGATATTCAATTGCCTTTTGGAGCTCTTCTGGAGTTCCAACAAGATTTATGTCATCAACATAAACAACAAGTATACTAAATTCTGATGCCACTTCCTTTATAAAAATACATGGACAAATAACATCATTTATGTAATATTTTTTCAGCAAATATTCACTAAGGCGATTATACAACATGCGCCCAGATTGCTTTAAACCATACAAAGATCTTTGTAATCTAATTGAATACATTTCCTGAGATTTTGAATTTGCTTAAGGAATTTTATATCCTTCAGGGATTTTCATATAAATTTCATTATCAAGTGAACCATACAGATAAGCTGTAACTACATCCATTAGATGTATTTCAAGCTTTTCATGTAGTGCTAAACTGATGAGATATCGAAATGTTATGGTATCCATAACAGGTGAATATGTTTCATCAAAATCGACCCCAGCTTGTTGTGAAAATCCTTGTGCAACAAGGCGAGCTTTGTATCTTACAACTTCATTTTTATCATTCATTTTTCGCACAAAAACCCATTTATGACCAACTGGTTTTATACCGGCAGGTGTTTGGACTACTGGTTAAAAGACCTCTCTTTTAGCAAATGACTTTAATTCCGATTGAATTGCCTCTTGCCATTTTGGCTAATCAGATCTTTGTCGACATTCTTCGACAGATCGAGGTTCAAGATCCTCACTATCTTGCATAATATTAAGTGCAACATTATATGCAAAAATATTATCCACCGCTATTTCAGATCGATTTAAATTAATCCCATCACCGGTCGAACTTATTAAAAGTTCTTCACTCACATGAGCTTCGGGTTCATTGATTTCTTCAAGAATCTCTGAACTAATCAGATCTTGGGTCTCTTCAGGAGATCCCTTCATAGGATCATTTTGATCATTTGTCGATTTTTTTTCCGAGGATTTCGATCCTTAGAACCCAAATGCCTACCACGCTTCAGGAGTGCTTTAGGTTCACTAGCTCTCATGCTAGTAGATGGTCCTACTGGGACATCAATTCGGATAGGCACATTCTCTGCAGGATATGTGACTTAGCCATCCTTTTCAAATCAGTAAATGCGTCTGGCATTTGATTTGTTATATTCTGTACATGGAAGATCTTTTGGATCTCCTGATTACATATAGGGGTACGTGGATCAAAGTGAGATAATGATGAAAGTTTTCACATAATTTCTCTTTTGATTTCCTTTTTATCTCCCTCTAATTATGGGAAATTTGTTTCATCAAACCGACAATCTACAAATCGAGCAGTAAATAAATCTCCTGTCAATGGTTCAAGATAGCAAATAATAAAGGGTGATTCAAACCCAACATATATTCCTATTCTTCTTTGTGGTCCTATCTTACTGCACTGTGGTGGTGCTACTAGCACATATACAGCACATCCGAAAATTCGTAAATGGGCAATATTTGGTTCATGACCAAAAACTAATTATGACGGAGAATATTTATTATAATGTGTTGGTCTGAGACGTATAAGTGATGTTTCATGCAGGATAGCATGACCCCAAACAGTAGTGGACAATTTTATTTTCATAAGTAGTGGTCTTGCTATCAATTGTAGGCGTTTAATAAATGTCTCTGCAGGACCATTTTGACTATGAACATAAGCTACGAATTGTTCAACTTTTATCCCAACTGATAGACAATAATCATCAAAAGCTTGAGATGAGAATTCTCCAGCATTATCAAGGCGAATAGCCTTTATAGGATAATATGAGAATTGTGCCCTTAATCGAATTATTTGGGCTAATAGTTTTTCAAACGCCAGGCTGCGAGATGATAATAGGCACATATGAGACCATCTTGAAGATGCATCTATTAGGACCATAAAATATCTAAACAACCCATTTGGTGGATGAATAGGTCCACATATATCCCCATGTATACGCTCTAAAAAGGCAGGGGATTCAATGCCAACCTTCATTGGTGATGGTCTAGTGATCATTTTGCCTTGATAACAAGCATCACATGAAAATTCTTCATTTGTAAGAATCTTCAGGTTCTTTAATGGATGCCCACTCGAATTTTTAGTAATTTGTCTCATCATTATTGATCCAGGATGGCCCAAACGGTCATGCCAAAGCACAAAAGTATTTGAATTCATAAACTTCTGGTTTACGATAGAGTGTGCTTTAAATGTACTAATTTTTGAATAGTATAAGCCAGAAGATAAAGTTGGTAACTTTTCTACAATGCATTTCTGTCCAGAAATATTCTTTGTAATACAAAGATATTTTATGTTCATTTCATCTATTGTCGCAACATGATACTTATTTTGGCGGATATCTATAAAACTCAACAAGTTTCTTTGGGACTTGGAGGAGAACAATACATTGTCTATAATAAGTTTTGTTCCCTTAGACAGAAATATAATGGCTCTTCCGGAGCCTTCAATCAAACTTATATTACCAAAAATTGTTGAAACATTTGCTTTTTTTTATGCAAATAAGAAAAGTATTTCTGATCCTTGAATATGGCATGAGTTGTTCCACTATCAATAACACAAATATCTTCATGATTTGTCTTTGATCCAAACATAATCTGAGGATTATCCATATTCTTCAAAATAAAATATATTATAGAAAATATCATTATCAAAGCATAACTTTTATTTATATACATTAATTACATCACCATACTATCTATTACAAACAACAAAAATTAAAATATTTATATTTCTACAGATTCATCACCGATTACATAACTTATTTCTCCTTCTGGGAGTGCAAAATAATCAGCTACATCCAAATACATGAAGTCTAAATTATCTTCAGAAATAAAATTTGCTTCAATATTTTTTTCTGTCTTCTCCAAGGAGGCTTGATAAAGCTCAACCAGGTGCTTTGGCATACGACATGTACGTGACCAGTGCCCTTTTCCTCCACATCTATAGCATGCACTTTCTGCATTTGGTGCTTACACCGCTTCATGCTTTTGTTCCTTCCTTTTCCACTGCCGGTGGCAAGGATGGTTCTTTGGTGCATTATTATTACCATGATTGAGATTTTTTCCCCGACCAGGACCATGACCACGACTAGGGCCACAGCCTCTTCCACGTTTAGTTTGGTGGAAATTCGTCTCATTCACTTCAGGAAATGGACAAGAACCAGTAGGTCGTCTTTCATGGTTTTTCATTAATAGCCCATTATGTTGCTCGGCTATAAGAAGATGTGATATAAGTTCGGAATACTTTTTAAATCCCATCTCTAGATATTGCTGCTGCAGAAGCATATTCGAGGCATGGAAAGTGGTGAAAGTTTTCTCTAACATATCATGATCAGTAATATTATCACCACATAATTTCAATTGGGAAATAATTCTGAACATAGCAGAATTATACTCACTGATAGATTTAAAATCTTGTAGCCTTAGATGAGTCCAATCATATTGTGCCTGTGGAAGAACGACCATCTTCAGGTGGTCATATCTATCTTTGAAATTATTCCACAGTATGACTGGACCTTTAATAGTAAGATATTCTATTTTCAGGCCCTCATCAAGGTTATTACGTAGGAATATCATTGCTTTGGCACGATCTTAGTTTGGTGCCTCATTTTTGTCTTTGATGGTGTCTGTCAGACCCATCGCATCAAGATGAATTTCAGCATCAAACATCCAAGACATGTAGCATTTGCCCGATATATCCAGGGCTACAAATTCAAGTTTAGAAAGATTTGACATTATATAGAAAAAGAAAGTTCGTACCTTAGATACTTTCAAAATATTTGCTCGAGATGGCAGAGTCTCGTGCTGATAACATGTTATAAAATAAAGACTACAAAGTAAAGATAAGTATAGAGAGAAACTGATATATTATTCGAATTCAAACATATGTATATAATGAACTGAAATCTCTTCTATTATAGAAGAAAGGAAGCTGTTATGTGAGCTGCTACTGCAAGCTGCTGTGTGAGCTGCTACTGCAAGTTGCTGTGTAAGCTGCTACTGCAAGCTGCTGTGTAAGCTCCTACTACAAGCTGGTATGTTAGCTGCTATTATACCAGGTATGGATAATCTTCTACTAGGGGCAATGATTATCCATAACGGAGTACTGAAAGTATAAGCTCATTGTACCTGGTATGGATAATCTTCTACTTGGGGTAAAATTTATCCATAATCGGGTACCGAAGTGTATAATCTTCTACCGGGGGTAATGTTTATCCATAACCGTGTACCGAAGTGATGAGCTTCTTCAGGAAGCTTATTTCTAATAGAGTACTCAATAGATAAACATATTTACGGCGGAGTCTCGTATGAGTACTAAATGAACATCCATGACATATTTATAACAATTATAAGAGTTAGTCTTATCATTCTTTTTCTTTTTCATCATATCATTCTTTTTTTCATTATAAATTAAAATTTCCATTCATTGTAAGATTTTAACAACTTAACTTTTTCGCGGGAAAAATCCAACCGTTAATTATTTTATCTTTTAGAGGTCCTTTCCCACCAGAAAAACTGGGCGGTTTAGCAGCAGCAACGGTTCAATTTTCTGATTTTTAAATCTTTGAACATTTTTTGCTGGTAAATGGGGTATGTTCATTCTTCAGTGCGTTCATTTGCTCAAACAACCGCACATTCACTGTTTGAAGCTTCGTTTGAGAAGTCAGTGCGCAGTAACACCACCAAACTTGAAACTCCTTTATTCGAAGTTGCCGAAAGTTTCATGAGAAATGGCCTTTTTAAATAAGCTCAAAATGTGTTTGATGAAATGCCTGATAGAAAAAGAGGCACATTGAATGCAATTATCAGAGGGTATTTTCTAACTAGGAATGTTGAGATAGCTGTGTGTTTCTACTATGTGATGAGATACCTGAGAGAAAAGGGTATTTTGTCTTCTAATGTGTTTTCGTATAACCCTATGATTTTAGGGTTGATGCAGCCTGGGAACGTAGAAGGTGCTAAAGGGATTTTTGAATCTTTGGAGGATCAAGATACGGTGACATAAAATTCAATGATCCCAGGGTATGCCAATAACGGATTCTTGGATGAAGCACTTGAGGTATTTGTGGGTATGCTTATAAAAGACGTAGTTTCTTGGAAGAATTGGCAAAGAGCTATTCAGGCAGATGAGTGACCAAGATGTCACATCTTACATTATTATGATGATTAGTGCTGGGAAAATTGTTGAGGCAAGGTAAATATTTCGGCAACGTGGAAATAAGGTATGTTCAAGTTTGGAATACTATTATGGTTGTATATTTAGAAAAATGTTGGTTTGACATTGCATTCATTTTGTTTCACATCATGCCTACGAGGCATTGTGTCTCTTGGAATGGAATGATAAATTGATTGGTGAATAATGGAGAAATACTCAAATCTATGAGGCTTTTCAGTGAGATGCCGCAGAAAACAGGAAGATCATGGAATTCTGACTTGTTGAGATTTATAACGAATGGATTAGTGAAAGAAGCTCACACACTTCTATAGAAAAACCCCTTTAGCGTTTTTTCTATCAAAGTCTAATGTAGTCACAGGGTATTTCAATAAGGGTGATATAGGGAGATGAAACTTTTTGACCAGTTTCCATATCGTGATACAAATTCAAGGAATGCTACAATATTTGGACTAGGAAATATGAGAATGGTTCGGATGCAATCAAATTGTTTATTCCAATGAAAGAGAAAGGAGTATTATTGGATGAAGCTACTTTTACAAGTGTAGTTACTGTATGCTCAAACCTACCATCTCTAAATTTGGGGAAACAAACTCATTTATAAAGTTATTAAAAGAGGAATTAGTTGTTTGAAATCAGTTTCTAATGCGACAGTCAACAAGTAATTTAGAAGTGCAAACATGCAATGCAATGTTGGAATTTTCTAACATCTCGAATCGTGATGTCATTTCTTGGAATTCCGTGATGTGTGGATTAGCCTTCCATGGGCATGGGAAAAAAGCTTTAGAGATGTTTCAGCAAACGAGCTTAGACAGATGTGCGGTGGAACCTTCCAAGGACTTGGAGGAAAGTTTGTCGTCATTATTGTTGTTGTAGTATCTGCTGTTTGCATCTTTGTTCTACCTTATAAAAGCTTTTTTGCCCTTCCCTCATTTCGCCTATATATGTCCCACCATTTTGATTTTTTTCTTCTTAAATGTTCTGCTCTTGGATTTTTTTTTGGGGGGGGGGGGTGGTGTAATTGACAAACATATTAACATGTGGCTTTTAATTTTTTGATTCATTTGGTTATGGTTGCTTAGAATTATTTCACATGTTTCCACTACTTCAGGATATGCTGTCCTTGTTTTAGGTTTCAAACTACTTGCAATTTATTATATAAGATGATAAAAGTAGGAAAAACTAAAGGAAAACGAAGGAAAGTGACAAGCACAATCAGAGCAGGATTTATGTGCTATTTCCTGGCTTAAATGCCAAATATTTGATCATGTCTCGGATTCATTCTATGTTAATCCTCTTTAAGGTGGCATTACCGAGTATTGGAATTTTTATGGTCCTCTTTTTATGCATAGTCGGGCATGCTAAATTGGATCCTTGTTATCTTTTTTTTTTGGTCCTTGTGATATACTTTATGACACAGTTGTCAGTGACTCAGTGTAATTCAGGCATCCTAGTGAAATTTTTATTGTGCGTGGATTCGTGATTGGTGGTAACTTTTGGTTTAGTCTTTGTTAAACAGGAGGACCTCAATCTCTGAATTGGTCAAGAAGAATTAAGATAGCTATCGTGCTACTAGAGACCTTGCTTTCCTCCATGATGCCAAAGAACTAGTCATATATTTGGATTTCAAGGCTTCTTATATTTTGTGGGTATGTATCAGACTCTGATTAACCTATATATAAATTTGTCTTCTCTTAAAATACGTTTTCCAGGTGTCTTTGAAAGCTTAAGATGTCTGCATTGTGGGACTGCAGGAATCTAATGTAAAAGTTGTCTAGTTTGGTTTGGCGAAGGCAGGGCCAACTGGTGATCTCACTCATCTATCTAATCAAGTAACGGCTACACAGGACTATGTTGCTCTAGAATATGTTGTTACATGTTTATAAATTACCTCTCTCTGGTTAGTTATACTGAACATATAGCATTGCCTTTTTGTTAGAATTAAAACATTTAAAAAATGATTTCTGTAATAATATAATCTTGTTATATGGCTGTTATACTTTTCACAATTTATTAGGTGTGATGTTAATGCTGTACCAGCATGTTGGAATTATGTTGTTTTGTGGCTTTAATTAGTACTTGAAAGAGGAAATATAGTCAGGGAATGTGTTAGTATTAGTATATTACTTTGTTTAAGAAAAATAATGTTCCCTGATTTCGTGATGGTTTTTTGCTTTGCTTGAACCTAGAGAAAAGGTTCACTAGCTTTAGATGGATACCCTTTCTTACCCAGACTGAACTTGAAAATTCATTATTCTCTCTTTCCCTTATTATTTTATGATTTTAAATAATGACTCGAAGTGACCAATCCAATTGCTCACGTGTTTGATTGGATCATAACATAAAATATAACATGTACAAAAAAAACATAAATATAATGTAATTGAGTTTTTGGAACTCTCAAATTGTTCAAAGTGTTATATTCAACTCAGCTTTCTTAATACATCAATTATTGTACATGTGTTGTAGTCTGAAAAATAAAGACGATCCAACTAATTTAGGAGTCTAATACGAGCAGTTGGCATCTCATAGCGACAAATAGGGCAACGATGACTCTTCTCCAACCAGGTCGTAATGCATTCTCCATGAAACATATGTGAGCAAGGCATGCACAAAATCTTCCTGTCCTTCCCAAGCTCTTCAAAACAGATGACGCAGTCATCATTTATACGTTCATCTTCATCGATCTCCATTTTCTCTGGCAGCTCCATGATGGATGACTTACGAGCAGGTACCATCCCATTGAAGCGCGGTGACAATCCTTCTGACAAACTCCTCTCATCAGAATAATGGTCAATGACTAAAGTTAAAGAAGCGAACACCTTCAAGATACGACGACTTTTGTTACACTCAACATAAAAAATTTCACGTACTTTGCCTATCATATCACGGATGACGACGTGGCGATAATTCCGATCAAAATCCTCACCCAAGTTGTTGATATTTGATTGCATGGCACTATAGAACATGTCATATGACATGTATACAAAAGGGAGCAGTGTGAGATCGCGAAGTGGATTTGATATGGCGTCGCTCTCCTTGGAATTGTGCAGGTTCATGGGGTGATGGTCTATACCAAAATTGTTCATCAGTATTAAGGTGAAATTGAATGGCTAAAGTGGGTAAAGAAGGAGAACTAATATTATTACTCCTATCGTTATTGATTGGTGATACATGTTGCCGAATAAGAGGCCTCCAATGGAGCAGGGATGGCGGTATTCTATTTCAGACTCCATATTCGAAAGATTAATTTGAGATGGGAAACCTAGCAAGTGGTCGATCACTTCTCAACCTGAATACTCTCTCTCTATATATAAAGTAGAAGCAAATCAGACCAACTCAGCTTAATTGTGGCCCAAGTACCACCAACAAAATTCTGTCCCAAGTAACACCCAAAAATTGTGCGTCAAGCTAATTGGAATCCCTTTTCTCTTAATTGGGACAAGGATTAGTTGAATAAATAATTTTTTTTTTAAATAAGGAATTTTACTTGAGCAAGTTAGGATGACGATATATATAGGGAAACCATCATGTCCATTTATAAGTAGCTTTTTACAAAAATTGGTCAATTCATTAAATATTACTAATATTAGCCAATTAGCTATTTGTAGCAACAAAAAAAAAAGACAAATCTTTGCTTTCTTTTGAGTGGATGTTATTAGAATAGATTGGGCACTTCTTAAATTTGAATCTCATGTTTGGGATGATTTGGCGGAGCTTTGATGTGGTTTAAATTGAAAACTCGAAGTAGAAGATGAACATAGAAAAAAAATGATATGTGTAGCACTATGTGTATCATTTAGTGTATCACATATTTTTTTATATACACAATTAGGTATTGTGAGGAGCCTAATAAAGTCTTTCACCGGAAAGGAAAGCATCAAAAAATAAGAAAATAAGTTAGGCCGGATTTCTCGTGACTATCCAAGAATTTTAATGTTTTAGTCGAGGTTTGAAACGATAAGACTTATCTAATTTTATTTATTTTAGAATTTTTTCTCGAATAATTCATGAATTTTCAAGGATATATATTATATTTGTATCAATTTGTATCCATGTATACTTGTATGTGTATGATACATGCGTGATACATATTTGATACGTGTGTCGAAGAAGAATTTTTTGAACTCGATTTTAACTATGAATTTTGATACCAAATCAGTCCAAATCACCTCAAATCTTCCTCAACTTTGTGTATTGACTCATCTATATATTTTCAATGAATTTCAACTATACCTATTGAAAAAGGTTCTTTTTTGCTTAGATTTTGGAATCTTGTATATATATATATATATAGTATTCATCACCTTGTTTACTACCTCATCCATAAAATTTTTCTTTCTGTCTTTCACCTATGTTGCTGATCATGCTAAAAAATATAGAAGGAGATCTTTGCGTTTCATTTTTGGAAAGAAAGAACCTTATTTATTTGGATTTTTAATTTTTATGTGTTTGGCTAATTTTGATAAGTCTATGTTAATGGCTAGAGGTTGGTAAGTTAAAACTTATTTGGGACATTTATGTAAGATTTTATATAT
>MU759223.1:45357-96393 GCA_026770625.1 Nicotiana glauca | reverse complement strand
ATATATATATATATATATATATATATATATATATATATATATATATATATATATATATTCTAGATCTGTCCACACTTTCAGAAAATGAATTCCTTGCTTAAGTGTGTTGGATAACCATCCCCTCATTTGGCATAAGAGACGTGGACATGCTAGTCTGAGTCAACTTAAGTAATTAGTCTCCAAGGACATGGTGATAAGGTTGCCTAATATCAAGTTAAAGAAAGATAAAGTTTGTGAGGCTTGTGCAGAGGGAAGCAGGCAAGATCCTATTTTAAATGCAAGAAAATGGTAAGCACCACCAGGACGATGGAACTGGTCCATATGGATCTCTGTGGTCTAATGAAAACATTAAGCGGAAGTGGTAAAAGATATGTGATGTTGCTTGTTGATGATTACTCTAGGTTTACTTGGACATTATTTTTAACATCTAAAATGAAGCATTTGACATGTTTACCTCTTTTGCTTGAAAAACTCAGAAATAACTTGGTACTCAACTTGCATCAATTATGTTTGATCATGGCACTGAATTTGAAAATGCTAAATTTGCTGAATTTTGTGATAAGCATGGCATAGATCATAATTTCTCTGCTTCTAGGACTCCACAACAAAATGAAGTAGTTGAAAGAAAGAATAGGACACTTGAAGATATGGCTATCTTTCTAGTAACTGGCCCATAACTTCTGGGCAGAAGCTGTAAACATTGGATGCTACATCATAATAGGTGCATAACTAGACTTATTGTAGAGAAGCCTCCCTATGAGTTACTTAAAGGGAGAAAACCAAACATATCCCATCTTAGGGCATTTGGATGCAAGTTGTGCACAATAATGGTAAATACTCCTTAGGTAAGTTTGATCCCAGAAGTGATGAGGGAGTATTCTTGGGATATTCTTCACAAAGCAAAGCTTATAAAGTCTATAACAAAAGAACTGTGTGTGTAGAAGAAAATGTTCATATGGTTTTCGATGAAACTAACATTCATTCTAAGAAGCAAGAACATGATGATGAAGCAATTGGGCTGGTAAGAAACTCAGATGAAACCACGGCCCAGACTGAAGTTGTACTAGAGGAAAGGACAAGTTTTTACACCCAGGGCAACATGATAGGAGGAATAAGACAAAAAGGAAATGTTCCTCAAACCTCAAGGGAACTTGTCCATGAAATTGTTCCTCAGCAACAGAACATTGAAGGAACATCAAGGGAAAACTAGCTGGTTGTGAAATCTTATGAGTATCAAAGTTCTCATTACATTGAGAACATAATCACTGATCCAACCACTGGAATCAAAACCAAATCTTCATCAAAGAATCTTTGTGCTTTTGATGCTTTCTTATCTCTTATTGAACCTAAAGTGTTGTTGAGACTTTGTAGGATGTAGACTGGGTAAATGAAATGCAAGATGAACTCAACCAATTTGAAAGGAGTCAAGTTTAGCATCTGGTACCAAGAACCAAAGACAAATCAGTAATTGGCACAAAGTGAGTTTTTAGAAACAAACTTGATGAGGATGGAACAGTTACAAGGAATAAGGCAAGATTGGTGGTTCAAGGATATAGTCAAGATAAGGGCATAGTCTACGATGAGACCTTTACTCCAGTTGCTAGGTTGGAAGCAATAAGACGTCTCATAGCCTTTGCTGCTTACATTGAATTCACTCTCCATCAGATGGAAGTCAAGAGTGCCTTCCTCAATGGCTATCTAAAAGAAGAAGTGTTTGTTAAGCAACCTCCGGGGTTTGAAAGCAAGGAATGTCTTGATCATATGTACAAACTTGACAAGGCACTTTATGGGCTCAAGCAGGCTCTAATAGCATGGTATGAAAGATTATCAATTTTTTGGCTTGAGCATGACAACAAGAGAGGTAAAATTGACAATACTTTGTTATTGAAAGAAAAAATTAAAGATGTCTTGGTAGTTCAGATATACGTTGATGATATAATATTTGGAGCAACCACTAATAAGTTAAGTAAAGAATTTTCTAAATTAACGGGGAGTGAATTTAAAATGAGCATGATGGGTGAGCTTAATTTCTTTTTAGGCTTACAAATTAAACAAAATTCAAATGGAACTATGATCTATCAACATAAGTATGTAAAAGAGTTGCTTAAAAGGTATAAAATGGAAGATTCCAAAGAAATTGACACTCCTTTTGCAACAACTACAAAGTTGGATATAGATGAACCTGGTTCATCTGTTGATCAGAAGTTATATAGGGGAATGATTAGCTCATTATTGTATCTCACTGCTAGCAGACCTGACATTATTTTCAGTGTAGTCCTTTGTTCAAGATTTCAGGCGAATCTAAAGGAGTCTCACTTGACTGTTGTCAAGAGGATTTTGAGATACCTAAAAGGCACCATTGAACTTTATCTTTAGTATGCAAAGGGTAGTAATTTTAATCTAGTGGGATATGCTGATGTTGATTATGCAGGTTTTCTTGTAGATAGAAAGAGCACTTAAGATATGGCACACTTTATTGGCTCTTGTCTTGTGTCTTAGACTACCAAAAAGCAAAATTATGTGGCCTTCTTTATTGCTGAAGCGGAGTATGTTGCAGCCGCCTCATGTTGTGCTCAATTGTTGTGGATCAAACAACAATTAATGGACTTTGGAATTATTATTATTATATCCCTATCTTTTGTGATAACACTAATGTAATTAGTATGACCAAGAACCCGGTTCATCATAAAAGAACTAAGCACATAGATGTTAGGCATCACTTTTTAAGGGACAACTATGAAAAGGGTTTGATCAATGTGAAATTTTGTGCTACTGACAAGCAAATAGCTGACATCTTCACAAAATCTCTAATTAGAGATCACTTTGAAAGGAACATGTTAGAATTCGGGGTGATTAAGATCACCTAAAAGGAACCAATTCTAACTCAATGATTGGTCAGATAATTTGTGAGTTTTGTAAATAATAAGATTAGATATTCCCCAGTCTCATACTTTTATTAGTATACTCTTGTGCCATGTGCTAAAATGTCTCACTGATGTCTAATGGTATTATCCTTATTTCTTGGAAAAGTTCAGTCTTATACAAAAGAACTTTCAGTGAAGAACTTGGTTCAAAATTCTACACTCCACATAATTTGAAATAACTGCATATGGATCATAAATTGAAAAGAGTCTCACCTTGTCCCAAACTACTTTTGAACCAATTAGTTACAAATGAACCAGTTTCACCAAGAGTCCCACATGCCATAATTGTAGAAATATTTGGGGAAGAGTCTAACGACTTTTAAAACTGAAACTTCTAATGTGATTAGAGTTTTAGACTTCAAAAAGGTATCGTATACACTCAACCTTTCCCTCCTAAAACCCTTACTCACGATTCAAAGAACCTTCACCCACATTTTCAACCACCCAAACTCCCAAGAAAAAAAAGCATATCAAAATGATTGCACGAAAAATATTAGCAAGCAAATAACAAGCCAAGAAATTTAATGGGAGGCTACGAGCCAGTCATGCAGAAGGACCACTAAATTCTGATGGTGTGGTATGCAACTCACGAGCAAGAACCAATTTCTTCTGAAATTGAACAGGTAACCTTTAAGTTTCCTACCACTTAGTTTGGTTCTGAAATTGCAAAAAAAAAACCCTTAAGAATCTATTTGTTTTGGTTGGGTCTATGGCTGGTATTGAAAAGAGAAATGTTGTTATTGAATACATTGGTGGTAAAAATGAAAAATAAAAATAGAGCAAGGGTATTGAAATAGATGTGAGGGGAAAGGGAGAATAAAGAGTGGTTGGAGCTCCTTCACCCACTTTTGTTGGTTTGACTGAAGAAGTTGGAGCAATGATTGTATGGAGTGAAGACACTAACGATAACGAGGAGCCTATAGATGAAAGTATAGGGATAGAATCAAAAAAGATATGTGATTGTTCTTGTGATAGAAGTGCAGCAGAGTGGCTGAATAGGTTAAAGAAACGGTTTCATGAACTGGTTCCTTCTTTTGCTAAAAATAGACAAGAGCCCCTTCTTAGTTTGCTGCAAGAGATGTCAGGTAATTACAATCGAAAGAAGAAGTGAAAAGTTAGAAATATTCCAGGAAAGAGCATGGGTAGCAATAAGAGAAAGACTGCTCCTTTTATCCCTTTTGCAACTCCTCTCACAAGAGGAAGAACTACAAGCAGCCAGAAGAAATAGAGTAAGGCCAATGTAAAAAGGCCTTAGCTGAGAATGCTAAAAAGTCGCGTTGAAAAAAAAATTAGTAAGCCAAGTGGAGTAGTCCAGATTGAGGAGATGAACCTGGTTCATAAGAATGGAGATAAAGATGTGAAAGTA
The DNA here is from genome assembly GCA_026770625.1 of Nicotiana glauca. NCBI lineage: Eukaryota > Viridiplantae > Streptophyta > Magnoliopsida > Solanales > Solanaceae > Nicotiana > Nicotiana glauca. The sequence continues at coordinate 92,103 of MU759223.1, read as the reverse complement.
ACCATGCCTAGTGCCAACAAGAGAAAGATTTCTCAAGAAACAAAGGTTGTAGCAGAGGGTTCAATTGTTTCTAAAACTATCACGTCTACCAAAAAGAGCAAAAAGGATAAAATAGTAGAAGAAAATGGTTAAGGATGTTGAGATTGAACGATTGAAGACTAGGTTGGCTGAAGTAGAGGTTGAGAGAGAATATATCAAGTGTGAGCTTGCAAGTAAAATGAGAAGAATGTTCTTTAAGATATGCTAAAACTGCTTCAAGCCAAGAACTAAGAACCTGGTCTTTCTCAGTCCAAAATCCTTCATAGCCCAAGTGTAACCAATGACCTAAGTGGGATTTCTCTATTCTTTGCTCATGGTTCTATGTTTTTATTTCTTCTTATGCTTTATGGTAAGATCTTATCAATCAATGAAATTCACTATTTTTGCTCTAATTGTTTATTGATATTTCTTAGATGGATAATATCCTTAGATTGATAAAGAGAAAATTGAATCCATGATTGCATTTGAAGTAGTCTCGGTGGCCGTGAGTGATATCTGCTAAAATATGGTTACTTAACTTAATTATGCAACTTTTCGATAATGCCAAAAAGGGGAAGATAAGGTGTCCTTTTGCTTTGGAATATGATGTTTATAACCTAAAGAACCTTGTCCTTGATTATTTTTGACTTTAAATGAAAAGTGTTCTAACATTGTGTTGATGTTGAGCTGAGTTGAAACAGGTTCCATGCTTATGAAAAACACTGATTGTTTTAGTTGTGACTAAAACAATCACATATACCAAAAAGAGCAAAAAGGCTGAAATAGTGGAAGCAAATGGTTAAGGATGTTGAGATTGAATGATACAAGACTAGGTTGGCTGAAGTAGAGGCTGAGAGAGACTATATCAAGTGTGAGGTTGCAAGTAAAAGGAGAAGAATGTTCTTTAAGATATGCTAAAACTACTTTAAGCCAAGAACTAAGAACCTAGTCCTTCTCAGTCCTAAATCCTTCCTAGCCCAATTGTAACTAGTGACCCAAGTGGGATTTCTCTGTTCTTTGCTCATGGTGCTATGTTTTTATTTTTTTCTTATACTTTGTGGTAGTATCTTATCAATCAATGAAATTCACTGTTTTTGCTCTAATTGTTTGTTGATATTTCTTAGATGGCTAATTTCCGTAGATTGATAAAGAGAAAATTGAATCCATGATTGCATTTGAAGTAGCCTCGGTGGCCATGAGTGATATCTGCTAAAATCTGGTTACTTAACTTAATTATGCAACTTTTCGATGATGCCAAAAGGGGGAAGATAATGTGTCCTTTTGATTTGGACTATGATGTTTATAACCTAAAGAACCTAATCCTTGATAATTTATGACTTTAAATGAAAAGTGTTCTAACATTGTGTTGATGTTGAGCTGAGTTAAAATAGGTTCCATACTTATGAAAAGCACTGAGTTTGTCATCATAAAAAATGGGGAATCAAGATTTGGTTTTGATGATTGACAAAGGAACACATGCATGAACTAGGTCCATGGACATTGTACATAGGTGACAGACAGAATCAAGCAAAAGGCAGGCACGTGAAAGGGATAAGTATAAGTGGTTATTTATGATAATTCCTAAACGAAAAGGTTGTATATTTGATAAGGAGCAGGACTCCTTACTTGAAGAGAACTCTATCCAAGATAAGAGAAGAGTTAGAAGTTGAAGTTGACTAGAACTCTTCACCATCATTAGAACTCTAGTTAATCTTTATTTACTAACTCTATAAATATCAGTGTTCTTCTCTTTTACAGATGATGCACACATACTGAAGTTAAGCAAGAATTGAGAGGAAAATAGCAAGGCATTTTTTGAGCAATTCCTGTGAGTTTTAAGAGTGCGATCCTGAAGCAACACGAACCAGATTGAAGAACCAGCTCCATAAAGAGTTTTATGTGTCTTTCTTTATTTATAGTTCAAAGTGTAGTAGGCGTTTTGAGTTGTACCTTTCAGCTTTCTTAGAAGCAAATTGTACTAGGTGCCTGAGTTGTATTATTCAAGTTAGAGTTAACTTGACATAGTCGCAACAGCCTGTGGCGTGTTGCTATAAGGGTTCAAGTTAATCCTTAGGTTTGTAATAGGTTGTAAACTCGAGTTGTTCAAGTAAGAGTTAACTTGAAATAGTCGCAACAGCCTGTGGCTGGTTGCTATAAGGGTTAGAGTTAATCCTTAAGTTTGCAAGAGTTTGTAAACTTTGTTCATGGCTTAGAGTTGTACTAAAGTGTTTGGAGAAAATCCTACAGGGTAGAGTTAGAAGTTGAAGTTTTAAACTTGTGGTTTTTTACCTTTTGAGCCGGGTATTTTTCACGTAAAAATCCTTGTATTCTTTAATTCTACATTTCTTATTCCGCAACAGCATTATAAGGAACACATAGAAGAACCAGGTCCTTCTATAATCTGTGCACGCAAAAATTGGACACCACATAAATTACCCCCCTCTTGTGTAGTATTGAAGTATAAAACATCAAACATGCTTTTTGTTTTTAATATAAATTCCTTTAATTTGAATTTGGACTACTATGTTAGTCGATCCCTCAACCAAGCTCCTTGTTTTTGTAAAATATGTTTTAACTTATATTCATTCATGATGGGAGGATTTTAACAAATTAAAAGCATGTAGTTTGCCAAGTTGTAATAGTTTGGTTGCACAATTAAGTGCAAGTGGCTGAAGTTTCAGACTTCAAGAAGGTTTGCTGGAATTTGAAGCTTTAGAAGTTCAGACACTATGAACGATTAACGAGATTCATATTTTACAACTGAGTGTTAAAATTCATTAGAATTCCAAACCTCGAGAATGATTGCTGGAGTTCAAAGCTTATAAGTTTGAATGTGTTGAACAATTTATTAGGTTAAATTGTTTTACAACTAGTGTGAAAAGCCACACAAATTTAATTAGTGAGAATGTTTCTATCTTTTAAACACAAGAAGAATGATTACATTACATCAAAGAGCCGACTACTTTTGGGCTATAGATGTAAAAGGAGGAAGATGACGAAAAATGCGGAAAAATTAGTCTTTACGTGCTTGTTTTAATATAGAATTGTTTTTTTCCCAACACAAATTAGAACAATGGCTAACACTAATTACTGGTTCAAAAACTAGACATCACAACTATTTTTTTTAGTAGATAATGAGATTAAATTCAACTCAAGTTTCATATTTTTTAACATGGCATCAGAGAGGTAGCCATCTGTGTTGTATTTTTTTAATGTTGGAGCTACATATCGCGTTATCTATGCTCCAGATGTAAGCCTGCAAGATTCTAGATTCTTAAATTTAGCCAATTTTATAAGATTATTGCCTCCTTATATGGTCTTGGACAATTCTTGAATTTTGAACTAACTTTTTGGGATAATTATGCTCAATCTATTAACATCAAATTTTTAGTATATGGGTTGGCTAGCTAAGTAAAGACAAATGTTTCACAAGTAGAAGATAGCAACAATAGAAAGATGCAGAGAAGTTTCCTTTCAAAAATGAGACAAAATTGTTAGAAGTGAAGAGCAACAACAACAAAAACAATACCCCAGTGTAATCCTATAAGTAGAGTTTGGGGATGGTAGGATATACGCAGCCTTACCCCTACCCTGGCAGGCAAAGAGGCTATTTTCGGAAGACCCTCGGTTAAAGAAAGATGTAAGAAGCACTAATGGTAAGTAAAAAAAATACAGGATATTCAGAAACTAAATCCAAGATAGCAAAGGAGAAGATGAAAGAAGTACGTATCACAAGTAATAACGGTGCAAGATATATAGTGATATCAAGCTAAAGGGATAGTGATGGAAAGTACTAGTAATACAAGATATGTGGAAATAGTAAACTAAGGGTAAAATGGATACCATACTAACACTAACACTATTGCACTAAGGATATAAAGGGAAACGCCCAATTACATACTAACATTCTACCCTAATTCTCAACCTCCACAGCCTCCTATCAAGGGTCATGTTCTCAGTAAGCTCAAACTGCGCCATGTCCCACCTGAGAACCTCTCCCTAAGAATTTCTCGGCCTACCTCTATCCTTCCTCTTACCCCCCAAGGCTAACCTCTCACACCTCCTGATCGGGGCATTTGTGTTTCTCCTCTTAACATGCCCTAACATCTCAGCCTCACCTCTTGCATCTTGTCCTCCATAGGGGCCACTCCCACCTTGACCCTAATAACTTTATTCCTAATACTAACTAACCTTTTGTGCCCACACATCCATCTCAACATCCTCATATACGCTACTTTCATCTGCTGGAAATGAGAGTTCTTAACTGGGCAATACTTTTTCCCATACAACATAGTCGGTCTAACCACTACCTTGTAGAACTTACCTTTGAGTTTTAATGGCACATTCTTATTGCACGAGATTCCGAAAGCAAGCCTCCACTTCATCCACCCTAATCCGATATGATGTGTGACATCCTTATCAATCTCTCCATCACTCTGAATCACAGACCCAAGGTACTCAAAACTCTCTCTCCTTAAAATGATTATGCTTATCTAGTCTCACATCCTCGTCTGCTTCCTGGGCAATACCGATGAACTTGTACTACAAGTATTCGATCTTGGTCCTACTTAGTTTGAATCCTTTAGACTTAAGGGTATATCTCCAGACCTCCAGCCTTTCATTAACACAACCACACGTTTCATCAATCAGAAATATATCATCTGCAAATCGCATGCACAAAGGCACCTCCCCTTGAATTGTTGCGTCAATGCGTCCATTGACAAGGAAAAGAAGAATGAGCTAAGTGCAGATCCCTGATGCAACCCCATCTCAATCGGAAAATATTTAGAGTTACCTCCTGTTGTTCTTATCCGTGTCTTATCTTTATCATACATGTCTTAGATTACTCGAATATACGCTACTGACATTCCCTTAGCCTCCAAACATCTCCATAGAACCTTTCTCAGGACTTTGTCATAAGCTTTCTCTAGGTCAATGAACACCAAATGCTAGTCCTTTTTAATCGTCATATACTGCTCCACCAATATCCTTACAAGGTGAATTTTTTAGTATTCAACCGACCTAGCATGAAACCAAATTGGTTCTTGTAAATAAACATACTCCTTGTAACGATCCGACCGGTTATTTCATGAGTTACAGTGCTATTATCCCCATTTCTGCCTCTTTATATGTTGTTCAACTATATTTCATCATATTGTATTGGTTGTTCTGTGTTCGGAATGGTCAATGAGTGAAATGAGACACTTAGTCTCTTATTTGGAAGTTTAAGTTGGAAAAGTCAACCGGATGTTGACTTATGTGTAAAAGTTCTCGGGTGTGAATTCTGACGATTCAAATAGCTTCGCTAGGTGATTTTGGACTTGGAAGTGTGTTGAGAATGTTTTTTGGAGGTCCGTGATAGGTTTAGACTTGATTGGTGAAATTGGAATTTTAGAGTTTTCGGCCGGCAGTGAAAATCTTGATATCGGGATCGAAATGGAATTCCGAAGATTGGAGTAGGTCTATTACGTCATTTCTGATGTGTGTGCAAAATTTTAGGTCATTTGGATGAGGTTTGATAGGTTTTTGGATTGGTTGCGAAATTTGGAAGTTTGGAAATCCTTAGGCTTGAATCCGAGGGTGATTTGGTATTTCGATGTTGTTTTGAGTGTTTAGAGGGTTGGAATGATTTTGAATGATGATATGTGACTTGTCCGTATTTTTGATTGAGGTCCGGGGGGCCTCAGGATAAATTTGGAAAGTTGTCACAAAGATTGGAATTGTAATTGAGCAGCTTCAGCTACTGTTTTCTGGTATAACCGCACCTGCGGATTGGGGACCACAGGTGCGAGCCGCAGAAACGGAAAGGAGATCGCAGAAGCGACAATGGTCGCAGGAGCGGAAGGCTGGACCGCATCTGCAAAATCGCAGGTGTGAGAACTGGGTCGCAGGTGCGGTGGCTGGGGAGTTATGTGAATTCCGTAGATGCGGATTTTTGGGCACAGAAGCGGCCCGCAAATGTGAAATTTTGTCCGCAGATGCGAAAATGCCGGGGCAGAAGGTATAAATTAAACCCTTCACGGATTTTTTCCCATTTCCACCTTTTTCGAGACGGGATTAGAGCTTTTGGAGGGATTCAAGGGGAAACTTATTTAGGTAAGATATTTGAACTTAATACTCGTATCTATGGTGAATTTTAGTTGATTAAACATGGAATTTGAAGAGATTAATGGTATAATTTTGGGAAATTAGGACTTGAAAAATGAGAGTTTAAATTGGGGATTTGAGGTCCGATTTTGATGAGTTTGGTATGTATAGACTCGTGAGAGGATAAGAATTCTAGCGTTGTGATTTTTATCGAATTCCAAGACGTGGGCCCTGGGTCGAGTTTGGCCAATTTTGGTATTTTGAGTTTAATTTGATCATTTTTGCATGGGTTTTGTCCCTTTGGTTTGTATTGATATTATGAATATGATTTGGATAGATTCGGGACGATTAAGGGCCGGGTTGAGAGGCAAGGTCATTGCGGAGTAGATTTTTGTCCAGTTCGAGGTAAGTAACGATTGTATATCTAGACATGAGGGTATGAAACCCCAAAATTTTGTATTGTTTTGATAAATGAGGTGACACACATGCTAGGTGACGAGTGTGTGGGCGAGCACCGGTAGGAATTGCGCTCTACTTTTTAGACCCTCAGGGATATTTTACTACTATCCTCACACTATTTTGATTCGAAAGCATATCCTCAGTCATGATTTTTACCTATTTATATTCGAGTCAATTTCATTACTTTGTTTTAAATATATGAAAGTTATTTGGGTTGAGTTCCCCGATTTTTACTGAAATTCCCGAGAGGCTGTGAGGTTGATAACTGAGAGAGGTCGAGGACCTAATGGTGAGGATTTTATATATTTATGGATTGGGATACATGCTGCAGTGATATTTATATGTATATGGATTGGGCTGCAAGCCGCAGCGATATGTTGGATTGAGTTGCACGCCGCAACGATATAGCGTTTGGGCTATAGGAGCCCCTCCGGAGTTTGCACACCCCCAATGAGCGCAATCGTATATATATATTACGGATCGGGCTGCACGCAACTGCAGTTATTATTATGAGATATATTTTGAGCAGGAGTGCTGAGTGTGAGTGCTGATTGATGAGGGTTGAGTCACGAGTGACTGAGAGGCTTGCCCGGGGGGCTATATATATATATAAGTGATACTTTGCCCGAGGGGCTTGTTTTATGAAATTACTATTTTTTTACTCTTCTTTTATACTGAGCCTCTATTGAAAAAATATTGAACAAATATTTTAAAGAACTTTCATTGAAACTAAAGTTTTACGAGATGCTCGGAAGTTGAATTACTGATTTGACTTATTATTTTCATTAAGATTCTATGCTATACTTTGTATATGATTTAAATGGTCGTCACTGTACTCAGCCTTTATTTACTTTGGTTACTTACTGAGTTGGCATATTCACGTTACTCCCTACACCTTGTGTGCAGATCTAGGTGTCAAAGCATCCGAGTGAGAGCATCCAACAGCTTCTGAGTATTTTCCGAAGATAGCAAGGTAGTTGCACGGCGTATGTAGCTCTTCCTTTCTACTTTATATCCTTAGTATTATATATTTCAGTCTTATCTTGTATTGAGTAGACAGTATTGGACAGTATCTTAGTGGCACAAGACTAGTGACACCAGGATCGGGCAGTGTTGATGTATTTGTATATTTATTTTTTCGCGTATTTTGTTATGTTAAAATGAAAGACTTGTGATCATAATTGATTTGGAAATGAATTTACCAAATACCTTTATGTTAGTAGTGTTGAATCGGTTGGCCTAGTACTATGATAGGTGCTATCACGACCGAGGTGGTTTGGGGTCGTGACACTCCTCCTCATCCTCCCTTCTAACACCTTCTCCCAAAGTTTCATCGTATGGATCAACAAATTGATACCCCTATAGTTATTGCAGTTTTAGATATCCCCCTTGTTCTTTTACAACGGGACCGTCGTACTCCACCTCCATTCTCCAGGCATCTTCTCTGTCCTAAAAATTACGTTAAATAACCTAGTGAGCCATGCGAAGCCCTCCTTACCCATGCTCTTCTAGAATTCCATAGGGATCTTGTTGGGACCGATCATTTTACCTCTACTCATTTTTTGCATAGCCCCTTCAACCTCCCACACTCTTATTCGTCTACAATACCCAAAATCTCGATGTTCGTCCGATTACTCCAACTCACCCAGCATAATGCTTATATCGCCCTCTTCATTCAGAAGTTTATGGAAGTATGACTGCTATCTTTGCCTAATTTGTGCCTCCTCCAACAAAAGTCCACCCTCCTCATCTTTTATGCAACTTATTTGGTCTAGATCACGAGCCTTCCTCTCTCACCTTCGCTAGCCTACACAACTTCTTTTCTCCGCCTTTATCCCCAAGTTCTTCATATAAATGACCAAACACCATGGTCTTAGTCGCAGTAACTGCTAACTTCGCCTCTCTCTTAGCCTTCTTATACCATTCCCTATTAGCCCTCTTCTACTCCTCGTCTATGCTCTCTACAAGCTTCATATATGCTACTTTCTTGGCTTTCACTTTCCCTCGAACCTCTTTATTTTAATGTTAGTCCCCTTTGTGACCACCAGAGTAACCTTTCGAGACCCCGAACACATTTGTCGATGCCTCTCTAATACAATTCATTGTCATAGTCCACATACAACTCTCCCCCAGGCCCCATAGCCAACAACTTCTCTCCCAACACCCGGCTTTGTCCTTAGTCAATGCACCCCACCTGACCCAAGGTAGACCAGAGATAATTCGCCTCCTCCTCATTCACGTGATCTCTAAGAGCAAGGGCTTTAAATGGAGGCTTAGAGGGAAATAGAGGAAAAATAAGAAATGCTAAGAGAAATATTGAAGGGGTCATTTTGGAGGTTATAATATTGAAAAAAAGAAAGGATTAAATTATAATGAGAGATTACAAATTAGACTGAAGTCTACTATGTTGCAATTTATTTTTAGATTTAGTCGTATCATTCATTTTTGCGTTAAATATTCGCATTCATTGTAACATTATAACAAACAATCTTTTTCCTCGAAAAGAATTAAACCGTTAATTAGTTCATCTGTTAGAAGAAATTAAAAATCCAGAAAAACTGGGCGTTCTGCTGTAATAACGATTCAGTCTTCCACTTTCTAATCTCTTTCAATATTATTTTCTAAACCAATTCAAATAGAATTCTACTACTATAACTTTTCTTTCTTTCCACTCAACTCAACCGTATCATTTTTGTCGTTGGCAAAAAAGCAAAAGGAATGAGAATGAGAAAGAAAATTGCGATTTAGAAAAATCAACAGACTGGCCGTGACCAGTTAGTTAGGGAGATGAACCTGATTGATAACCCAATTAATAGTAGTCCAATTATATCAAAGTAATTGATTCTGACTTTTTTAATCATATGTTATATATATAGTACCAACTAAATCAATCAATCAAATAAGTAAGCTTAAATAATACTTAGTATGGTCTCAAATCACAACTCTTTGGTCGTAGCAATTCTATTACCACATATGAAATCAACACGAATTTTAAAAAATACAAAATCAGAAGTCTTTCCACTGATGTGATCGCCTCTACCGGAGCAGCATCAGCGACCGTATTGAGTAAAGAATTGACTTCTAGTAAAAAAAAATTCCTATTATCACCTCTAAACTATATTCTTTCCCTCTCTCCTCGTTATTTCCCTACCAAATTTGTCCCCTATCGTCAATTCGCAGGCTTCCACGACCGTCAATTCGCACGCACCGCTGCCATCAATATGTCGGCTGATACCATTGCCCTCAACATGGGGCCAAATTTTACTCCTCCCATTGCCGCCATCAATTCGCAGGCTGACACATCTCCTAGTGTAGTTGATTTCTTTTTTTCCTTTTTTTTGGGTTTTATCCAAGATTTTTTTAATTTAATTTCTCTCTTGATTTCAATTTCAAAAATTTCTAGTTTAGTTTTCCTCAATATATTTGTTTCTTTTTGGTCTTCTCAATTTTCCAAAATTGCACTTTGTTTTCCGCAAAGCTAGGTACTTTTCTTTTTCTCTTCTTTTTGACAAAGAAGAACAAAAATTTTACTCTTGTATTGTGTGTAACTTGAAGAGGCATAAGAGCTTGCAAGAGGGTATAAAGAAGATGACTTAGAGGTGCAATTAACCGGCCGCCGCGACCGCCACCATTGTCCTCTATACATGGGTGGCTCTTGGGTAAAGCCACTAATTATTTATATCAGTAAAGTTTTTTTAAGTTAACAAAATATTAACATTTTTTTCTATACAATACGTTGGTTCTAGTTATCAAATATTTTATTAGTAAATATGAATATTTGAATAATTTAACTCAAAATTTTAAAATATTAGACAATGTTATACTGTGGAAGACTTAAAAGAAACTTAAAAATTTGAAAGAAAATTTGTTAAAATCATATAATTTTTTCTTGGTTATCGAAATTAATCGCGTCTATTTGTTCGACCGTTGTCACATTACTAATGCTATTTCACACATCTTCTTAAGTTTTGGCTTTAGACTTTCGATTTCATTGAGTTGCCCTTGCCTCGACAGCAGGCTGAATTTGGCTTTTTCCACCACCGTTATCAATTCGCCGCCTGCCACCATTGTCCTCAATAGTAGTTCAAGTTTGGCACTCCCCCCGTTATCAATTCGGTAGCCACCGCCATTACCCTCAACAGTGGTTCAAATTTGGCTCCTTCCAGCGCTGCCATCAATTCGTCGGCCACGCCATTGCCCTCAACAGTGGGCCAAATTTGGCTTCTCCTACAAGTGTTATCAATTTGCAGACTGCCGCCATTTCCCTAAACAATGGGATGATTTTGGCTCCTCCCACCGTTGTTATCATTTTGCTGACTGCCAATAGTGGGCCAAATTTTGCTCCTCCCACCGTTTCTATCAATTCGCCGACTGCCACCATTGCTATCACGACCCAAAAACCATTAAGGGTCGTGATGGCGCGGGACACCACTTGTCAGGCAAGCCAACACCAAGAAGTTAAATAAATTTCTCATATTAGTATTTTTGAAATAATTTATTTTCCTTACATTAAATAATAAATAATGAACGTAACCGAGAAAATAATAGTGTCTTTAATAAATTTAAATACTGAATAATCCCATAGTCATCCCAGAACCCAGTGTCACAAGTGCATGAGCAATTTCTAGGAAATAAAATATAATACAATAACTGTCCAGAATACAAATTGGACAGAAAAGAAAGTATAATACTCTGAAGGAGACTCTGCTGGCTGCGGTTTGTCTCGAGAGATGCAACTAAGTCTCCGTATCAATCATGCCGCTGCGCCCAACGAGGCCACTAGACATACATGTGCCTGTGTAACAAAAATGTACAACAAGTGTAGTATGAGTATTAAAATAACGCGTACCCAGTAAGTATCTAGTCTAACCTCGAAGAAGTAGTAACGAGAGGTCGACTTCGACACTTACTAGTGGTCCAATAATATAATCAGTCGTGGATTCATTAAAAATAGCAGTAAACTCAAGGGAATCATGTTGCAAGTAAAAAATCCTTTTGATAATAAGAGATTTCCAAGTTCATATTTCCTCAATTATCAATTTATCTCAGGCCAGGGAGGAAATATCATTATTTATAATTTCAAGGCAAGCAATACAATCATGCGTAAATCATGCCGAGCTCGTACGACCCGATCCAACATAATATTAAGTTGTGCTCTGCTAGAGGGTCAAATGAGGCGAAGTTGTATCTATTACCCCGCTCGCAAATCATATATGCGACGTGATCAAATATAAATAAATACATCAAACAGTTAATCAAGAATTTATCGGGAAAACAATTACCCAAAGAAATGGCAACTTCTCTTTAACGGTCAAGAAAATGATGTTTTATTTCTTTAAAAATTCATTTACGAATTCGATATGATTTAAGCAATTTAAATTGTCAATAAGGTTACAAATATTTCAAGTATAGCATACTTTCGGGTGCTAGACTACCCAGACTTAAGCATAATAGTAGCTACGCACGGACCCTCGACACCTCGTGCGTACGTAGCCCCCAAAAATAGAAGCACATATTTAATTATTTTACATATGGGAATAATTCCCTCTTACAAGGTTAGAAAGGAGACTTACCTTGCTCCGAAGTTCCATAACCGGCTCTCAAGCCCTTGCGACGACTCAAACCAATCCCCAACACTCTAAAACTAGTCCATAATTATGCATACCCATTAATATATACTCAAATACCCATTATAGTCTTATTTACAATAATTTCCAACTCCATTTGAAAAGCCGATAAAATCATCCTCGGGCCCACGTGTCCGGATTCCAAAAATTTTCAAAGATAAACTTTACCCATAACACTACGATCTCAACTATATAATTTATTCCAAGTTCCATGTCCAATTTTGTGGTCAAAATCTAAAAATATAAATTTCTAGGTTTTTCTTCGAAATCCTAAATATTCACTAATTTCCTATGATTTTCCATGTTAAAATCTAGATATAATCCATGTAATTAACTTGCAATAGGTGGGAATCACTTACCTTGACATAGAAGATGAAGGTGGAGCTCCAAAATCGCTCTTAGGTCGTCTCTCATGGAGGAAATGAGATGAAATAAGCCAAACCCATTTTTAAAAACTTATACACTGCCAGTCAACCCTTCTTCGCGTTCGCGATGAACAAAATTCTCGAAAGCCATTCCCAAACTCTTCTCAGACAACTGCTAGTATAATGGTCATAACGTTTTTTCCAAAACTCCAAATGACATTTGGTTAAACTTTTTGAAAGGTAATCACCAAGATCTACAAGATTCATGTTTTGATTATCTCCCAATTCCTTATAAATTTTGAGATATCAGCCTCCAAAGTTAGCCCTGTGTAACACAAATTTCTTCTTCATCTTTCGGATAGCCTGTAGTGTATCGGCCATAACTTTTTTTTATACAAATCCAAATGATAAATGGTTTACATTTCTAAAAACTAGACACAAAGGCTTGCAACTTTCAGTTTTGGATTATCTCGAAATTCTTTATAGAATGCGAGATATGAGCTTCCGAAGTAAGACTTGTACAAAAAAGAGATTTCCTTCTTCGTGAATGCAAGGATTTCTTCGCAAACGCGAAGAATAAATTCCCTGAAGCCAAATCATTCTTCGCGAACGCGAGAGGATCCTTGCGAATGCGAAGAAAAATACCGGACACCAGCATCAGCTATTGCAAAATAGCCCGAAATGATCCGAGACTACCCCAAAACACACATGAGGCCCCCGAGGCCCCGTCCAATCATACAAACGAGTGACATAACATAAAACGGACCTGCTCGAGGCCTCAAATCACATTAAAAAATATCGAAATCTTGAATTGCACCCCAATTCAAGTTTAATGAACTTTAAAACTTCAAACCTCTACATTCGATGTCGAAACATATCAAATCATGTCCGATTGACCTCAAATTTTGTACACAAATCCCATTCGACAATACGGACCTACTCCAACTTCTGAAATGGGAATCGGACCCCGATATCAAAAATTACACTTCCGGTCAAACTTCTCAAAACCCTTCAAATTTCTAACTTTTGCCAAACGACCCCAAAATGACATACAGACCTCCAAATTAAATCCACTTCTGAATGCGCTCCCAATAACAGAATCATCATACAGAGCTATTTCCGGACTCGAAATCCCAAACGGACATCGATAACATTGAAATGCACTGCAACCCAAATTTATGAAATTCTTCCAAATTCCAACTTCCACAATAGGCGCCGAAACACTCACGGGTCATCCAAAATTCGATCCGTACATACGCCAAAGTCCAAAATCATCATACGAACTTGTTGAAACCTTCAAATCCCGATTCCGAGGTCGTTTACTTAAAAATCAAACCTTAGTCAATTCTTTCAACTTAAAGCTTCCGAAATGAGAATTTTCTTTCCAAATCAACTCTGAATTCCCGAAATTCAATTCTGACCATGCGTGCAAGTCATAATGCCTGAACTAAAGCTACTCATGACCTCAAACTGCCGAACGACGCGCTAAAGCTCAAAACGACTGGTCGGATCGTTACAATTGCCCTCAACAGTGGGCCAAATTTGGCTCCTCCCAGAGCTGCCATCAAGTCATCGGTCGGTACCATTGGCCTCAACAGTGGTACCGAATTTGGCTCTTCCCACCACTGCCATCAATTCGCAGGCTGTCGCATCTCCTAGCGCTGTTTGTTTCTTTTCTTCCTTTTTTTTTGGTTTTATCCAATAATTATTTTATTTAATTTCTTTCTTGATTTCAATTTCACAAATTTCTAGTTTAATTTTTCTCAAATTGTTCTTTTCTTTTTCGTCATCTCAATTTTTCAAAATTGCACTTTGTCGCAAAGTTAGGTGCTTTTCTTTTTCTCTTCTTTTTGACAAAGATAAACAAGAATTTTATCTTGTTTTGTGTGTAACTTGAAGAGGCGTAAGCGCCTGTAATAGGGTATAAAGAAGATGAGTCCAGAGGTGCAATGTAATGATTAATGAAGATGTACCACTTCAAAGGTTTTAACGTCCCATCTGTTTGTACTCTTGAATTTTGCCTTTATTCTTTTTTTGCTGAAGGAGGAAGTTTCATGAACTTTTCTGTGCATTTTTTTTCCGCCTATGTCATAAACTGTTAATGATTTTTTTCATTTTTAACGTAGCTTTTGAGTGTTTGAATTATTTATCTATTGTGGTATCAAAATTTTGACATTAATACCTGCAATCGGAGAGGCCACAGTTGGGTCAGACCTTAAGCTTGTAAGTTATTCATTGGTGAGAAAAGATTGAATCTACTTTGTATATCAGCTAGTAAGGATTTTTTTGGCTAGTATCCCTAGCCATGAATATTTTCATCCTTTCCTATAATATCAGTATTCATCACAATTTGCGCTATATTAACAGGCACTTTAACATCAACTTTTACATTATTCCATCTTCCTTCATATTCGTCAATCTCCTTTCTCTCTTGAAACTTCATGTTGCTAGCTAGTACCATCCTATTGAAGCACGACGACGATTCTTCTAACGAAATTCTGCCATCAAAAAATTGGTTAACGGTTAAAGTTACACCCACGAACACCATCATGTTTTGGCAACCCTTGTTAGACTCATCATCAACAAGTTCACGTACTTTGCCTATCATATCATGAATGACTATAATTTCGATCAAACTCCTCACCCCAATTATGGAGATGTCCTTGCATGACACAATAGAACATCACATGAATGTATACGCGAGGGTGGAGTTTGAGATGACGAAGTGATTTGATATGAGTTCGCTCTCCTAATTGGAATTGTTCATGTCTACACCAATACAATTCATGAGTACGAAGACGAAATTGAATGGTTAAAAGTGGTAAAGAAGAAAGGAGAAGTATTATTGATATTGATACTTGTTGGTATTAGTGCATTCTAATATTAAAATTATAATATTAAAGTGCATTATTTTTTGTGAGATAGTGGTTATAAATTGGCAAGAAAGTGGTCATTATTTTGCTGTAACTCTTGAAACCACTAATGTCATGATCTACCACTAATTACCCACTAAATATTAAATTCTGTAACCACCAACCATGTTATGCAGTTTTATTATCCCACTAATTTGTTATTTATTTTATGGAAGAGATTTTACACCTATAAATAGTGGCGTTTCTTTCTTGTGTTGTAGATGGAAAAAATATTATAGTGTTCATGAAAAAAATGAAATTGGTGTAGTAAAAAGAGAGTTAAGAGAAGGAGAAAAATCTAGGTCTCCAACTTATTATCTACAAAAGAGAATATTATTTTTGTTGTAGGAAGATGTTCATTTTGATAGAGCTTTGGACTCAACAACTTGTTCAGAGTCTGTCCGAGTTATACGACGTTGTCAGAATGTTGTACCCTGGAGGGGGCAAGTCAAGAGTATTACTGCTGGACCGATGAAGATACTATCGCAATAGGCTTGAATCTCCTTAAAGAGAGTGAGATATCTGCGCCTCAGGCTAAAGAATATTTACTTATTTTTCTTCATTCTATTTTCCAACTGTAATTTTACCTAACAATTTTAAGGAGATTCAAATTTATTTGTGCAGTTGAATAATAATGGATATCAAAGTAGAAGTTCACCCTCTTTAAGACATAGAAGGGCAAAGTATTTTTCTACTTGCTTAGCTTAAGTGAAGGAAAGGTATAAATTTTTTTTACCTTATATTTTTCATGAATATGTGATATGTTTTTTCATGAATTTTTTTTATAATGCTAAATATAGTGGGGGTAAAAAAAAAGTCTTGCATGAATAATTTGAGTATTCATACATAAGCGAAAGTTGATCAAATCAAGAAGTGTGGTAAGTGCATCTATGATAAGTCTTGAAATAACTCACATGTTGTTGTTTACCTCTAAATTGATGATTTATTAATTTTTGACTCTAACACAAATGTTACGAAAAACTAAAATTATGCCTAGTAGCTATTTTGACATAAAAGATATGTATGAGGCAAGTTTCCTTGACTAGTCACATTATGTTGAGAAAATTTTAAAAAAGATAATTTTATTGATTGCAAGCATGTTATAACTCCTTTTATTTCAAGTGTTATTTCCTGTACAAAGTGATAATGATGTGATAAATCAAGAGGAATATGCTAGCTTAATTGGAAGCTTGAGAATATATGATTGATTACACTTGATTTGAGATTGCATACGCAGTATGAGTACTTAGAAGGTTTACAAGCAAGCTAGGTAATGAACACTGACATGCCATAACAAGAGTTATGAGATTGATAACATTTTATCTTTGAGAGGTAGTGCTATTTGTTGGAAATATTAAAAAAAAAAAATAATTACTAATTCTATCATGGAGGTTGAACTAATTGCTTTAACTTCAGCTAGCGAGGAAGCGAATTAGTTGAGATATTTATTATTTCAAATTCGTTGTTTTGAAAAACTAATTCTTGCTATTTTAATTCATTGTGATAGCACTGCTGCTATTGGTAGAGTAGAAAATTATTATTACGTTGGTAAATTAAGACCTATAAAGAGAAAACACAATATTGTATGATATTTAAAAAGTGGTAAAATTGATGTTGATTATGTGATAATTTTGAAGATCCACTAACCAAGGCCGTGGCTATAGAGAGGGTCTGGAGTACATCTAAGGGGGTGGGTTAGAAGCCCATAAACTCATAAGTCATATATGAGAAAATCAACCTGGGGACTACAGATCCTATAACCAGGTTCAATGGGAAGAACGAATCATATGATGGCTTGGCTTGAAATGCACTATTTTTATCATTGTTTCATATCTATGGTGTGAGTGCATTTATCCTATAAAGATTTGCGAGGTTGAGTTTTTTTTTGTTTTGTTTAACTCTTAATGAAAATCTGTAGCTCGTATGAGTGGGGTAGTAGAGTTACAGGAGTACCCTTGACAGATTTTACATATGTGAGTGTGGAAATAGGCCGCTTCCTATGAGAATTGGGCTTATTCTCAAAAATACTCATGAAAATTGGGATAGCACAAAACCGTAATGTGCTGGCTAATAAAGCTCATGTCAACACCTTGATTATTATGTGTAAGCAGTGATACTTTATTTTCCTAATGCAGTTATAGTTCAAGTCTGAGATTGTTGGTTCCCCAAGTACACACAAGTATACATGGCCGTCAAGTAATAAAGTGACTCGAAAATCGGATGTCGAACCCACATAGACTTAGATTAATTGTTAACTAATCAAACTAAAATTAATTAATTGTTCCAGATATTTAAGCGTGATGTTTATTTATTAATCTACTATTACAAAAATTAAACATGTAACAACTAAATTATCAAGAATGTAATTGTTTATGATGAGATTTTACTTCAGAGGAGATGAAAATTCTAGGGTTGTGGTTGGTTTATCTATCTTATTAAGTTCAATAATCACACTCGTTAACCTAGATTATCTATGATTGCTAATTAGCCGGATCATTATATGAATAGTATATTCTCACAATACTACTCACCTTCCCAAAATATATCAACCCTATATTCCTATAGTAGTGAGTCTATCATGAATGAATATAATACGGTATTTAATTAAGCAAGACTGTTAGATATATTCCTATTCTAATCACGAAATCTTTCCCGAGTCACGGGTTCAGAAACAAGCTCTCTCTAATTATACTCTAATCTAAACATGATTTTCCCAAGCATAGCATAGATAGTAGGATGTATTGGTAGCTACAAAATTCACAAGTTAAAACTAGAATTAAAGAAACAACCACAAGATGATAATTCGAATTAACAAAGATGTATTTAATAAACGTTAATAATCATATCAAACATGACCCTAGAAACTAGAGTGCTTAGCCACTCATGTCCGTAGTAACAATATTTCAAATATTTTGCATAAACAAAGTACAAAGAAAAGATATAGGAATGAAGAACTCTATGATATTCTCCTCTGAAAGTTGTTCCACGTGATGTTCTTGCCTCCCGTTGTAGAACTTTCTTAAAAATTGTATTTAATGACTATTTATATGTGTGGTTAGATCTGCAGGGATCCGCAGATGCGGTTGGGTTTCGCAGAAGCGGACCGCACCTGCGATGTGGAGAACCGCAGAAGCGGAAGGCCTGGATGTGGATGGGAGCCGCAGAAGCGGCAAGATATCCGCAAAAGCGGAACCGCTTAAGCAGTAAAATTTCCGCAGAAGCGGAAACGACTGAAGGCAAAGACTTGTTTTAAATCAGGGTTTTGGTTCATTTCATCCATTTTTCATGGCTTGGGGGCAACTTTTGGAGAGCTTTAAAGAGGGATTTCGTCATCTATGTTAAGGTAAGTTATCCCTACCACTCTTGAGTTGAATATATCAATTATATATGGCTTTGAGCATGGAAATTAGAGTAAATATTGAGGTTTTAGTTGAAAACCTAGAAAATTATAATCTTGGATTTTAGCCACGATTTTGAGTATGGAATTAAGAGAAAGTTGTGTATTTGAGTCCCTAAGGTCATGGGTAATCTTTATCTTTGAAACATTACGGATTTCGGGCATGTGGGCCCGAGGAAATTTTGGTAATTTCACAAAGCAGAGTTGGAAATCTGTGTAATTTGAATTTCTAACAAGTATTTGAGAATGTTCTCATTAGTTTGTCGTTAATTGGCCAGTTTTGGTGCATTGTGCGTCAGTTCAAGCCTTCGGAAGAATGTAGAATACCGGTTATGAGTCTTCGGAGCGATGTGAGTCTCCTTTCTAATCTTATGAGGGGGAATTTACCCCATAGGTGAAGTAATTGATTATGTTCTCCTATTTGTGGGGGCTACGTACGCACGAGGTGACGAGAGTCTATGCGTAGCTACTATTATGCTATTGTCCGGGTAGATAGGACCCAAAAGCATGTTATACTTAGATTGTTGTGAATCCATTGATAGTTTGAGTTGTTTAAATCACCTTGAATTGGTAAAGGAATTTAAAAAGAGATTTAATATTAAATTTTCTCTGAAATGTTAAAAAGAGAAATTTGTCTATTTGGTTGATTATCCCCGATAAGCTCTTAATTTCCTACTTGAGCACGTATTTTATGTGTGCCTGCATCGCATGGATGATTCGCGAGCAGGATATGTGTTTATTTATGAAACGGGCCGAATGCCTCGATGAGAATAGATGCATTTATGGTTCGTGCCGCTCGACCCTCAGCAGTGCACAATTTACATTTCTGTTGGAGCGGGCCGTCGACCTCGGCATGATTTGCGCATGTTTATCTGTTAATTGAAAATTGTAAATGTGGAATTAGCCCTACGTGGCTTGAGATAAACTGATAAGATAAAGAACAGACTTTAGAAGCCCTTGATTTATTGTTGAAGGTGTTTACCTGTTTTTCTGGCTTCACAATCAGAACTTCTATACAAATCCATGATTATCCTCGCACTTATAGAATATTGCTAATTGACCTCTAGTGAGTGTCGGAGTTGGCCATCTCGTCTTTATCCCTTCGGGATTAGGCGGGATACTCACTGCGTACACGTTGATTACGTACTCATACTACACTTCTGTGCATTTTTGTTGCACATGTATATATACCTCTAGCAACCTATTGGGCGTAGCAACACAGACGACTCTGGGACTATATGAGCTGCATTGTTTGAGACGACCCGCAGCCAGTGTAGTTCCTTTCAGCATTTTATTATTTATTCCATGTCCACTGTATTTCGGACAGATGTTGTATTTTACTTTCCTTATCGATAGTTGCTCATGTACTTGTGACACCGGATTTCTGGGATGGGTTTCAACAAAATTTGTACTAATTGTTATTATTTAAAATTGAATTCAAGTAGTGAACTTTTATTTATGAAAATGGAAGGAAAAACCTTAGATTTTTAAAAGTATTAAAAGAGGAATTAATTGATAATTTAGTTGGCTGGCCTGACAGAGGTGTCCAGCGCCACCACGATCCTTAGTGGATTTTGGGTCGTGACAAGTACCATGCATTATTCACAACTCACTCACTTACTCTAATATAGAGGTCAATGACATTGCCTTTCCTTCATGAATCAAGTACTCTTACACAACAAAAGAGATTAGTTCCACACACAATAGAATTTAAGAACAACTAAGAACTCAAGATAGAAAGAATTTACTCACTCTTAGAAATAATATTCATATGCTACAAAAGATGCACCATAGGCTTGCCCGTAGTGTATTACTCTATTAATCAAGTTCATTCAGTCTATGATCAAGTAGGACTTTAATTGATTATAATATATAGGCTGCGGGTCGGGTAGGATACATTTGTATAGAAGAGTGACTACACCTCCCTAAGCACTTAAATATATATACTTTAGCATTCAAACTCCATACTTATGTCAAACCATAACTCCACCTTCACATCAATGTATATTAACTCTATACTTCTTTAGGCACAATTACATCAAGAGTCACCACTATCAAGAAATATTTTTCATAGCAATACAACTATTTTTTTTCTTTATTTTTCAATTCAAGTAACTCTTACTTTTTAAAAACAGTGCACCTTTCTCCTTATTTCATTATTTCCACTCAAAAGCCAAATCAACTATCCCACGCTTTAATTTTTACAAAGTTCATAACAATTCAAGTGCTCATGAGAGGTTAAAAGGTTAAAAAATGATTAATTTAAAGAAATGTGTAATGCTTGTAATGTGGTTGCCAAAGAAATATCATTATAGGCTCAAAGGGGTTAACTACGATACATAACAATTAGACGGGTAAACTAACTATATATGTCTGGCTCAACAAAGAAACGCCTATATCACTTTCAAGACTGAACAACACTACTATTTTACTTAGCAAACATACGGGGAAAGTTCTAGACATCAAATGCTATACACAGAATAACACACAAACCTTACATACACATGACACATAACTCATCAGGATTAGTTTCATCAATACACTTTAGTCAAAGCAGTTATGCAAATTTAAGATCATACAATTTAAGGTACTTGTACAAGAGTCAATAACTAAGCCTACGTGTCACAACCAAAGTACTCAATATTCTCAAGGCATAATAAAGTCAAGCGATATTGCTTCAATTCAATTCATCTCACAGTGACTCCTACTCCTAAAAAAATAAAACTAACTACATCCAGTTCAAACAAAACCCTTGGAAAAGAACCGCAGTACAAAAAAAAATCAAGGGGGAATTACTACACTACCTACAAAGAAAATATTTTTTGTCCTTTTTCTTTAGACTTAAATCCCGTAAGAAAATTGTCTAGGAGATCCATCGTTGGAAAAAATCTAATTTTTCTACTTTTTTTCGATTTTTGTCATAGCTACTAAAATACTACACAACTACAAAAGCAAAAATAAGAAATTAATATTTTTCTAACATCCTACTACCAATTATTTAGAGAATTCTCCCACCCCACACTTAAAAGAGTGTAGTGTCCCCAATGTACAAATAAAGCAAAACAATAATAAGGGTGGACAAAAAACTCCCTGTAAGGCCAAAGGCCGAAGCAATAGCAGCTTACGGGGTACTTAGACTTCTCCCAAGCATGATCCTTTGTGTTGGCACCCAACAATTTGTTCTCGCCATCTAACTTATTTTTACACTCTTTCAATGGCTTTGCTTCCTATGCTTATAATCCTACACACAAAAAAAAACTCTACGACAATAATAAGATAAAAATAAAAATAAAAGAAAGCAGTAAAGATGGGTTGCCTCCCAACAAGCGTCCGATTTAACATCGTGACACGACACTGCTACTCTGCTCAGGCTAGGTTCTTTATCTTTTTCTTTCTCCCATTAAGTCTAGCCTTTTTACACGCTCTCAGAAGGTCTCCTCTTTCATCTCTAACTCTTTTGTCAATCATCCTTACACACCCAACTTACAATACTACCTCTTCCAACTCAATTGTCCCATCCAAATCACTACAATTCATATAAGGACTCTACTCTCTCCCCTTCAGTTCTACCACAGTAATCATGCATAAGTCCTCATAATTCTTAGGGATCTTAAGTGCCTTATACACATTCAAAGTGATTTCCTCATCGCAAACTCTCATCTTCAACTTCCCTAACATCAATAACGCTCAACTAGTAGCTAAGAATGGTCCTCCAAAATAATGGGTACTTCCTCATCTACCTCATAATGAAGAACAATAAAATCAGCAGGAAAAATAAACTTTCCCACTTGAACTAACACATCATCAATAATTCCTTCTGGAATAACTAGTGGCCTATCATCCAACTGTAAAGTGATTATAGTAGGTCTAAGCAACCCCAATCCTAGTTTCTTGAACAACGAGGATGGCATCAAATTTATACTAGCCCCTAAATTACACAGGGCTCTACCAACTTCTTATTTTCCAAGAGACAGAGGAATTGTGGAACACCAAGGATCCTTCAACTTAGGAGGAAGTTTACTCTGAACTCTAGCACTACACTCTTTAGTAAGTGCAACTGTTTCAAACTCTGTATGTCTTCTCTTGTTTGCCATGATATCTCTAAGATACCTTGCATACTTTGGCACTTCCTGCAAAATTTCCACCAAAGGAAAATTCACACGCACTTGGCTCAAAATATCTAAGAATTTCTTATACATAGTCATCATGTTTTTGCTTTTGCAGCCTTTGTGGAAATGGAGGTGGTGGCTTTGTCATATTTATTGGCTCTGATCCTTTATTTTCTTTCTCATTATCCTCAACTGGCTTGAGAATTAATTCTCCTTCAGGACTGGCTGTATACTTCTTTTTCTCTGGAACTTATTCTAATTCTCTTCCATTTCTCAAGGTAACCGCATTGACTTGAGCCTTAGGATTATGCTTAATATCACTCGAGAGAGCTCCAACAGGTCTAGTATTATGATTGTTAGCCATTTGCCCAAACTGTGTCTCTAGATTTCTGAACTCTGTGCGTAATTGTTGATTCTCAGCCCTGAATTGTTGATTCTCAGTCGTAACTTTCTGATTGTCTATCAAGAGCTTTCCATCATGTCAGTCAAACTCTCTTCTACTTGATGTGGAGGTTGAGGTGGATGATTATAATTCACTTGAGGCCTGATCTTCTGATTTACACCCCAAGAGAAGTAAGGATGATTCCTCTGGTTCAGATTGTATGTGTTACCATATTGAGCATGTTGATTCATCGACTCACTAGCTTGTTTCCCCATGTAGTAGATAAAATCAGGATTCACGGGACATATGTCACTTGTGTGACCTTCACTACATAATTCACAGCAAGTAGACATCTGTTACACATGTTGCATCTGTTGTGCGGGGTGCATTGTCACTTTATTTATCTGATTTTCTAGTCTCGCTATTTCTGCCCTCATTGATAAGAAATCATCAAGCTCAACCACATATGCTGCCTTTTGTTTAAGTTCTCTTCATGGTTCTCTATCTCCTTGCCAATTATTATCATTAGCAGTGAAATTATTTAGCAGGATCTAGATCTCACTATACGATCTTGCCATGCAACTACCCCCACATGCTGAGTCAAGATTAATCTTTGATGCCTCGTCCAACCCATCAACGAAAGTGTGACCCAATACCTCATCAGTCTGACAATGGTGTGGGCATTCTTTGAGTAGCTTCTTGTATATTTCCCAAGCTTGTATAAGAGTCTCACCATCTCGCTGTTGAAACCCTAGAATCTGGCTCCTCAGTGACTTTGTCTTCTTTGTGGGGAAAAACTTGATTAAGAATTTCCTTAATAGATCATCCCAATTGTGGATTGAGTTCGCGGTCTCCTTTTGTAACCATTCCTTAGCTTCCCCCATAAGTGAAAAAGGAAACAGTGTCAGCCTGACTAGTCCTTGGAATCATTCGGATAATTGTAAGTGCCTGTAATTTCCAGGAAGTTTTAAATGTGCCTCTGCGGGTCTTTATGACATAGACCCACATATTGCCCTGTGGATTGAATCAGTTGTACCATGTACTTTATGAGTTCAATGTGACCCGTGATATCAGGCTTCATAATTGCCTGAGTCATATTAGCAAGATTGGGCCTTGCATCCTCTATCACTAGGCGCTCTTCATTACCTACCATCTCTATTGGTTGTGGTTGAACAATGATGTCCAAACCTCTTTCAATTCTAGTTCTAGCTTTGACTTCCCACCTCACTCTAAGAAGTGTTCGTTCGATTTCAGGACCAAGGGTGATAGGTTACAACTACCTTGGGCACAAGTACTTTACTTTGTGTTTTATCAATCTAACAAACTTACCATCCAGAACCAGATAAGGAACCTGTTGCACATTTATAAGACTTTGAGATCACAAAGTTCTAGGTTGGGATCCAGACCTTAGGAAAGCAAGAATACTTGCAAGAGCTAACCATAGAAGAGCTGGTTGGAAATATGAAGACCTACGAGATGAAGATGAAGATAGACAGTGAAAGAAGAGAACCAAAGAAAGAAAAGAATCTGGTACTCAAAGCCGATAGCAATGACTCAAGTGAGGAAGAGCAGAAGGAACAGCTGAGATAACAGGTTCCTACCAGTTCCCTAGGAGACTGTATGAAGTTAACTCTCCAGTAGGAAAGTTGCTTCCTGCACACGCTACTGTACAGGAACAGCGCAGCTGTCAACTTTATGTGGAAGGCTCTTTACCTACCTTGCTTACATCATTGTAAGTAATGTCATACATGCATAAACATAATCAAGAAAGGTAAAACACCTTACTTTATGAGAGAATCAGATAAAGGACCTGAAGCATGCCTGGTATAATCATTCAAGTTGATTGACTCAATATAATCTGGGCAGTGTGCCTTCAGAATCGCAGGAACTAGATTAGGGATATGATACCTTGGTGTTCCCCTAACAGAAGAAAAGTCAACAGTACAGCTGGAAAGCAATTGTAGAAAGTGACTGCCTACAACTGTACATGCAACAGTTCTGCAGACAGTGCAACAGTCACTTTCCATTGAGAAGGGGCATGTACTAACCAAGATTGGACTTCACCATTGTGAATTGACATCACTAAGGTGATGTTTTTTGTAATATAAACCTGGTGCAAGACACAAGGCTTCCCTCTCCAAGACTTGCAAAATTAGAAACGGAAATACTCTCTCAAGTGCAAGAACAACCTCTCTCAAGAACAAAGTTGCTTCAACCTCAAGGACATGATCCAAGATCGAAGATATCTTAAGTCCTTAGATTGTTGAGTTTTTGTTATTTGTTCTTCATTCTAACTCCTATATAGCTTTCTTAGAAGCTGTTTTAAGGAAACCCAAAATCACAAACCCTCTAAGTTTGTGTCTTGGCTAGAGTTAGTCAAGTTGTAAAGTCTTTGTAACTAGAGAGTTACAAAGTGGCTTGTAATAGTGTTATTACAAGTTAGAGTGAAAATCCTTTGTTACTGTAGAGTGACAAAGTGGCTTGTTGTTAGAGCATCAGAAGTTAGTTAAAAGCCTTTATAACTAGGGAGTCACAAAGAGGCTTGTGGTAAGAGTACCACAAGTTAGTTGAAGACTTTGTAATAGGGTTATTGCAAAGTGGCTTGTATTAGGGTTTTACAAGTTAGTGAAGTTGAAATCCTACAAGTGTAGGTCGTGATTTTTGTCTCCTTGAGTTGGGATTTTTCCACGTAAAATTCCTCCGTGTTCTTTACTTACTGCCAAGCTACTGCAAGAATAATTAGAGAACCTGATTCCCTATACTGGTTGATTTTACAATCTATTGCCTACGGTGGGAACCTATAGAGAATATGGTTCTCTATACAGTGGTAACTTATCATATGTATCATTTACATACTTGTTCAGTAGTTAGCACTGTACCAAACTGATATAGGACCAGATCACTATGTAGTTCGGCCCATCAGTATCTTCAGTGGAACCTCAAAGAGAACCCGATTCTCTATACAGTCTGGTGGACGCATAGTTTCTAACAATTGGTATCAAAGAATGTTCTTTCTAAAAGGTTAACACCTAGAAAGGATATACATGGCTGCTCCACCAAACCTTGAGGAAAGTCAATCAACCAATAAACCACAAAGATTTCAGAAGATGGTTCATAAAAATAGTAGGATCCTAAGGAAAGGAAGTTCCAGCAGGAATTCCTAAGGAAATGATTGTTGTCATAAGTGTGCAAAGCCTGGACACTTCATCAAAGACTGCCCATTTCTAAAGCAAGAGCATCACAAACACAACTCCAACAAAGTAGAAAAATGGGACCTGGTTCATAACAAATGATTCAGTCGAAAAAATGGAGCTGACAGTGTTGTGAATCAAACTCTTGCTGCATGGGAAGACTCCTCCAGTGAACGAGAAGAGGAACCAGATTCAAAAATCAGCTCCATGATGGCTGTGCAAAATGAAGCAAAGGAATTTGATTCATTGTTTGCATTGATGGCTCAGTCCCATGAGGATGAAGAGGACGATAATGATGAGGTAACTTTCAGGGATGTTCAAAGAAATCTGAAGTCTTACTCTTCGAAAAAATTGATGTCATTAGCAAATGTTCTAATTGATACATATTATAGTTTTGTTAATGACAAAGATGCCGTAATCATAGAGCAAGGAGATGCTGAACAGTCTAGATATGATTTGATGGTAGTGGTTGATGACTTGAAGGATACCACAGAGACCCTTATTAAAGAAAAGAATACTCTAGTAGAGAAAATTGTAGCTACTAAGCAAGAAAGGGATGATATGGTAGTTTCTATTTTAGATTTAAGGAAACAAGTGGAAGAAGTAACTAGAGAACACAACTTAGTGAAAAAACAAACAAAAAAATGGATGGACAACATTGAGGGAGAGGAAGTGGTTAGAAAGGCTCAACTTGAGCTTGAGAGTGAGCTTAAGAAAATTAAAATAAGTCTTGTTGCTGAGCTTGAAAAGAATAGACAACTTCAGGAGGATTTAAAAAGGGTTAAAAATCATCTTGATAAGTTACTAAAATGGACCTGGTCCTCTGATGTGATAATGCCTATATACAGGAGTAATGATGGAAACAGGCAAGGCATCGGGTTCCAAAAGGCTAAAACCTTCTATAATCACCATAGGAAGTATGTAACTATGGTTGATAATAGGTTGTGCACTCACTGTGGTCAAACTGTTCATTACAAGGACTTTTGTAAAGTTAAAATTCAGTCTTTATAGAAAAATAAAGTTTTTGTTGAAAAGAGGCATACTGATGAGGAGCCTGGTTCCCTGAAAAGAAAACATCTGCTGCCTGAATAGGCAAAAAGAAGTTTGATCTGCCCATTCTATCATTATAAGGGACCCAAGATGGATTGGGTTCTTAAGTCTAATCATTGACTTAAGTATGCAGGGAATAGTAAAAGGGAGCAGTCAACAGTGGCACATGGATAGTGATTGCTCGAAGCTCATAAATGGAAGAACAAATGATTTCCTTTCACTGAAGGCCCTTCAAGGAGGGAGTGTATCCATTGAAAATATCAATAAGGTATACATTCTTGGAGTTGGTAGGATCGGGAAGTCTCTGCTCCACTCTAATGAAAAATACGTACTTCGTGAAGGGGATCTTAGCTATCTGAGTGTTGTTAATGATAATGCTAAGTTATGGCACAGAAGGATGGGTCATGCAAGTTTCATGCTGCTGAACAAATGAGTCAAGAAAGAGTTGGTTCGTGCTCTACTTAAGTCAAGCTTTAAGGATCATAGTGCGCATAATGCATGTGTAAGAGGAAAGCAAGTCAGATCCTCTTTCAAGCCCAAAAGAAGTTAGCATCTCAAGGCCACTTGATCTCCTCCATATGGATCTAAGTGGACCTATGAGAATGCCAAGTAAAGGAGGAAAGAGAACGGAAGATGAGACTCCAACCGACATAGAGGAACCTGGTCCCTCAATCATAATATCTGAAGCAGAAAACAAAGTTGTGGATACTGTACATGGAACTCCAGCTGCTGAGGAATTCAAACCGGATCAAAGACAAGAAACTCATTTGCCTTCTCAGCCTTTCTCTCCTAAATAGAGCCTAAAGAACATCAAGGAAGCATTGAAAGATGCTGACTGGATTACAGTTGTGCAAGAAGAGCTGTGTCAACTTGAGAGGAATAATATGTGGAACCTGGTTCCACGACCTGCTGACAGAACTGCTATGGAGGTCAGGCTCCCCGTGCTTAGTGTGAAAGAAATCAGGAAGGAACCTACTTATTGTGCATATCTATGTTGATGGAATCATCTTTGAAGCAACAGTTGATTCCCAATGTGAAGAATGTGCATAACTTATGGGAAGCGAATTAGAAATGAGTATGATGGAGGAACCAAATTTCTTCTTAGATGATCAAGCTCAACTAATTAAGGATCTAGTCCCTCGATGATTGGATATGTTAAGAAAGAAATGTACAATGCTAAAAAGAGTTTTTCGGTAACATCTAACTCAAATCTATACTGTTACAGGTATACACATATGGCAGTCTTAGGACAAAAACAAGTAAGAATGATATTGCACTTCTAGGAGTCTTTGCTCAAAATTTTCAAAAACAGTCATAGAACCTAGTTCTTGTGACTCAGGTTAGTAGTCTCTTCAATACTTATATGCTTGTTTAAGCTGCTAAAGTGTCATGTCATCAATTTGTCTCTGCCTTTCTCCTACCTCTCCTCCTAACTTTTGAAGTTCAAAATGTTTAATTTTTTCTAAACTGACCCGTTGCCCCAAAAAGGCACTTCTCTATCTTACACCCAAATAAAACCGATTCTTTTCTTCAAAGCCAAAAATCAACCTTGCCTCAGAATAATCCTTGTTTCCAAATATGCCAGAACTGATGTAAGCCGAACTCTCTCACTTTCTAAAAACCTAACTCCATCATAATCAAAACACCAAGAGTTCTTTGGTAGATTTTGATGGAAGTGTAATCGAAAGGGAACATGACAAATCTAACATTCTAGAGTGTGAGGCTGAAGTTGTTGCTGGATTTGTGAAAGCCTTGAAGGATGGAGAAATTGGTAAATGTGAGGACTGAATAAGGGACCTGATCCCTCAAGTCCTTCTCATGAAGTTAATTTTAATGATGATCTTTTTCGCCTTAAGTTCTATAAACGAACTTTCGATTAGTAAAAAAGATTGATGAGAAGTAGGCTGATTGATGGGGAATTGGTGTGAGCTGCTGATATGATTGTGGAAGAGAAAATGACATGAAATCTTCTCCTGTTAAAAAAACAAAAAAAAGGGGGGGTGGCTGAGAAAGATGCAACAGATAATAAGGTTAAACAAATTGAGAAAAAGAGGAAGACATGGATGCTCATGGATAGAAAGGGTAGTGTAAGTAAGGAACCTAGTTCCTTATGGAAGCAAATGTTGATTCATTAAGGAGAAGACTTTGAAGTCTCAAAAAGTGCTGTAAGGCAGAGTGTTGACTCTGATATTGCTGAAAAAAATGGAGGAACTTCTTGACATTATTGAGTTCCAAAAATAGACTCACATCTTTTTTCCTCCAAGTCCCAATGTTTCTGAAGAAGAAGTAAAAAACTTCTATATTTTATGTGATACTATGATGCTATATGTGCATGAGACTGAGTTTGTTATTGATAAGACGAAGCTTGGAGAGATTATTGGTGATCGAATTGATGGTTCATCATACTCAGATAGGTTGAGAACCTGGTCCTCAAGGACCCCTGGCAAATTAGAATGCTAAGTTGAAGGGTGAGAATGAAAGATTGAGGAAACAGGTGGAGGAACTGAGGGAGCAGATGATCATTGATCAAAGGTGAGTAAATGAACGCATGGACAAGCTCATCAAAGCCTTAGCCC
Source organism: Nicotiana glauca (assembly GCA_026770625.1). Lineage (NCBI taxonomy): Eukaryota > Viridiplantae > Streptophyta > Magnoliopsida > Solanales > Solanaceae > Nicotiana > Nicotiana glauca. Next base: position 61,930 of record MU759223.1, on the reverse strand, counting down.
CTTATTTTTCCTCTTTCCTAGTGATCCATGTCTTTTACTCCTTCCAAATTCCCTTGAATTCTTATACTTTTCTGATCCCTATATTTGATGACGTTGGTACTTCAGTTGTTTAAATTGTCATATTATGTATTGATTGAAGCTACTATGCTTTTATTATCATTACTTCACTATGGGCAATCACTCTATAATGTGCACTGATATTCACTTGTTGTTCTTGTTATTGTTTATGTTGTGTTGCCCAAGTGACCTGAGTTAATGTTGCTGAACTTCTTTTTGGTAGTACTTCTTCTGTTATTCTTTTCGATGATGCCAAAAGGGGAAAGTTATATAGGTTTCAACATGCATGAAAGGTGGATCTGATTCGCAGGGGGAACGTTGTTAATAATGTAGGGAAACATATGAGGAATCTGGTTCTCAAGAGATAGCTCTGCTTCACTGGGGGAACGTTGCTGATAAAATGTTGATTATAGGTCTGATCCACAGGAAACATGTGAGGAATCTGATTTTCATGAGGAATATTAAGTCTGGGTTTGTCATCATCAAAAAGGGGGAAATTGATAAGTTATGGAACCTTGAGTTTTGATGATTTGCCAAACAATCTTGAGGAACCAGTTGTGATCGTCCCCTTAGGTTCGATTTTCATGGACAATATGGCTTATTTGTAGGGGGAACCATACGGAGATCTGGTTCTCAGGGGAATATCAATTCTAAGTTTGTCGTCATCAAAAAGGGGGAAATTGATAGGTTACAAGTACCTTGGGCACAAGTACTTTACTTTGTATTTTGATGATCTAACAAACTTACCCTCCAGAACCCGATTAGGAACCTGTTGAACATTTATAAGACCTTGAGATCACAAACTTCCATATTGGGATCCAGCCTTTGGGAAAGCAAAGAGGCTTGCAGGAGCTAACCATAGAAGAGCTGGTTGGAAATTTGAAGACCTACGAGATGAAGAGGAAGATAGACAGTGAAAGAAGAGAACCAAAGAAAGAAAAGAATCTGGTACTCAAAGCTGAAGCAATGACTCAAGTGAGGAAGAGCGGAAGGAACATCTGAGATAGCAAGTCCCTACCAGTTCCCGAGGAGATTGTATGAAGTCAACTCTCCAGTAGGAATGTTGTTGCCTGCATACGCTACTGCACAGGAACAACGCAGCAATCAACTTTCTATGGAAGGCACTTTACCTACCTTGCTTACATCATTGTAAGTAATGTCACACATGCATAAACACAATCAAGGAAGGTAAAACACCTTACGTCATGAGAGAACCAGATGAAGTACCTAAAGAATGCTTGGTATAATCATTCAAATTGATCGACTTAAGATAATCTGGGCAGTGTGCCTTCAGAATCGCAGGAACTAGATTAGGACCTAATACCTTGGTGTTCCCATGACAGAAGAAAAGTCAACAGTACAGCTGGAAAGCAACTGCAGAAAGTGACTGCCTGCAACTGTACACGCAATAATTCTGCAAACAGTGCAGCAGTCACTTCCCATTTAGAAGGGGCATGTACTAACCAAGATTGGACATCACCATTGTTAATTGACATCACTAAGGTGATGTCTTTTGTAATACAAACCTGGTGCAAGACACAAGGCTTCTCTCTCTAAGACTTGAAAAATTAGAAATGGAAATACACTCCCAAGTGCAAGAACAACCTCTCTCAAGAACAAAGCTGCTTCAATCTCAAGGACCTGATCGAAGATATTTAAGTCCTTAGGTTGTTGAGTCTTTGTTATTTGTTCTTAGGAAACTATTTTTAGCAAAACCCAAAATCACAAACCCTCAAAGTTTGTGTCTTGGCTAGAGTTTGTCAAGTTGTAAAGTCTTTGTAACTAGAGAGTTACAAAGTGACTTGTAATAGTGCTATTACAAGTTAGAGTGAAAATCCTATGTTACTGTAGAGTGACAAAGTGGCTTGTGATGAGAGTATCACAAGTTAGTTAAAATTCTTTGTAACTAGGGAGTCACAAAGTGGCTTGTGGTAAGAGTACCACAAGTTAGTTGAAGTCTTTGTAATAGGGTTATTGAAAAGTGGCTTGTAATAGGATTTTACAAGTTAGTGAAGTTGAAGCCTACAAGTGTAGGTCATGGTTTTTGTCCCCTTGAGTTGGGATTTTTCCACGTAAAAATCCTCTGTGTTCTTTACTTACTGCCGAGCTACTGCAAGAATAATTAAAGAACCTGATTCCCTATACTGGTTGATTTTACAGTCTGTTGCCTACAGTTGGAACCTCTAGAGAATCTGGTTCTCTATACAGTGGTAACTTATCATGTGTGTCATTTACATACTTGTTCAGTAGTTAGCACTGTACCAAACTGATATAGGACAAGATCGCTATATAGTTTGGCTCATCAGTATCTTCAGTGGAACCTCAAAGAGAACTCGGTTCTCTATACAGTCTGGTGGACGCATAGTTTCTAACAAAGAGGAAAAAGATTGCTTGTGCTTCTACTCCTCCGCATTCAAGAGAAGAGCCGGCATTATCACAAATAAAGCAAACTATAAACTAAACTTGAACAAATACGGAATAACAACTTAGCTCAAATAAACAATCAATAACTAAGTCTCCGGTAACAGTGCCAAAACCTTGTTGGTTCCCCGAGTACACGCAAGTATACGTGGCCATCAAGTAATAAAGTGACTCGAAAGTCAGATGTCGAACCCACATAGACTTAGATCAATTGTTAACTAAGCAGACTAAAATTAATTAATTGTCCAAGATATTTAAAAGTGATATTTTTCTATTAATCTACTATTACGGAAATTAAACAAGTAGCAACTAAATTATCAAGAATGTAATTGTGTATGATGAGATTTTACTTCAGAAGAGATGAAAATTTTAGGGTTGTGGTTGGTATATCAATCCTATTAAGTTCAATAATCACACTCGTTAATCCAGATTATTTATGATTGTTAATTAACCGGATCGTTTATATGAATAGCATGTTTCCACAATACTACTCGCCTGCCCACAATATATCAACCCTATCTTCCTATGGTATTGAGTCTATCATGAATGAATATAATACGATATTTAATTAAGCAAGATTGTTAGGTATATTCCTATCCTAACCACGAAATCTTTCCCCGAGCCACGGTTCAGAAACAAGATCTCTCTAATTCTACTCTAATCTAAGCGTGGCTTTCCCAAGCGTAGCATAGATAGTAGGATGAATTGATAGCTACAACAATTCACAAGTTAAAACTAGAATTAAAGAAACAACCACAAGATGATAATCCGAATTAACAAAGATGTAATTAACAAACGTTAATAATCATGTCAACCACAACCCTAGAAACTAGGGTGCGTAGCCACTCATGTTCGTAGTAATTATTTTCCAAGTATTTTACATAAACAAAGTTCAAAGAAAATATATAGGAATGAAGAACTCTATGATATTCTCCTCCGAAAGGTGTTCCACGTGATGTTCTTGCCTCCCGTCGTAAAACTCCCCCTAAAAATGGTGTTTAATGACTATTTATATGTGTAGAGAAAAGACCTAACCAAAATAACCAAGTACAAAATTAAATAGGAGATAAAATAGGCTTTAAAAATCTGAAACACGCTCGCTACAGACCTCGCGGCGCGACCTCTATAGCGCTCCACCTCGCTTTAACCCTTGCGTCACTAGCACCATCGCGAGGTAAATTTCTCGCGTCGTATGCTCTATAACGAGCTAGATTGCTCGTGTCTCCCACTCTGTCACGTTCAAAATGGCTTGCTACGCCAGCTTTTTCATTTCAATTTTGTTGCAAACTTTTCATTCCAGTTCTCGTTTTTTGGTTTTCTTCTTTCTCATTTATTCTTTCTTCGTCAACAATTCCCTTTTTTCAATTTGTTCTTTTGTCTTCTTTTGGTTGGTCTTTTCGATTTAGTCATAATGTCTCTTAGCCCTCAATATATCATCATACTGAGATAGTACAGTGTAGTTTGTTTGGCTCAAAAGTTACTAATATACTTTGTAAGCTTACAAACAATCAAAGTAAATGAAGGTAAATCGTAATCAAATATAATAAGACCTAGAGATGAAAAATGAAGCTGTTATTGTAGATCTGATAGTATAAAATAATAATATGAACTCGAGAGAAAGTATTTATTAGAGATAGAGATAAAGATAGAGTAGGAGAGAATCAGAGAGTTGTATTATTCGAGAATAACAATGATGTCCCTTTTACAACGTTAAGGTCTCCTTTATATAGTAGGAGACCTTCCTCGAAATAATTATAAAGGTACAAAAGTAGGTAGCGTCTTCTTAGTGAAGACACTGAGTTTTAAACGACGTCGCCTTTGTCCCCACGTCCAAGTTGTACCCTTGCTTTAGTTGACGTATACTCACTGGGCGTACCCATCGGCGTAGAGATGTTGAGGGTCAAATTTGACCATATACAGTTAGCCCCTCCATTCGTTGGAGACACATTCGGTAGGCATCTTTAATGGGAGGAAATGCAAACCTCGTCTTGGGAGAATTTGACCTTGCCCTGGGGCAGCAACGTGAATGAGATAAAATGTATGACATTGTTGAGCTGCTGACATGTGGATTCCTTTTTGGAATGATGTCATTGCCCACATGCGTCACTATTACACTTATTCCCGAGGCGGTTCAGAGGATGATGTGACATTTTGGTTTCCCGCACCCATTTTGAATCATGCCTTTTCGATTTTTGCGCAACCTAATCCTATAAATAGGGGAAAGGTTCAATCCGATTCATCTTTCGAACCTTTGGAAAACATTTTCCAGTTTCCTTCTTTGCCTTTCTTTCTTGTAACCGTTATTTCGTGTGAGACTCCTCCACTTTTTTGAAGTCATACTTCTCGTCGTTAGTGCTTTATTTTTTAAACAGAACAACATGGCAAAACGTGTCAAGGTAGTAAGAAGACCAAGGACACTGCCCTATCTAGGGTTCCACCCTCCTCTGGCGGCAAGGAGGAAGAAGTAGAAAAGAACCTCGTTCCCCTTACGGTGGACAACGTGCTCCCAAAGGAAATGCACATTCGAAAAGATTTTCAAATAAAAAGCCCAGCCCTTCCCTGGGAGCATAGTGAATTATTGCAATCTCATTTAGACAATCTTCGAGCGACACACAATGTTTCAGGCCATGTGGAAATGGCTCCGGCTGGGATGATTATGCCAATGTGCATAGGCCTGGATACTGCACATTTAACGAGTACCCATTTTTGATCGATTATAGTCTCCCGATTTACCCTCTAGCGGAGGATCTCTGCCGCTTTTTCAATGTGTGTCCGGCTCAGCTTACTCCTTACACCTTGAAGGTGTGTAGGATTCTGACCACGTACGCAGCTAAGGCTGAGTGTGGAGTCTCAATTCATCACCTTTTACAATTGTTCAGCCCTGGTTACCTGAGGGGTACTATGCTGCAGTTGAAGAGCCGTGGTACGAAGGACTTGGTAGTTAAGTCTGACGACAAGACCAACCGCGACTTCTGGCGTAGGTACTTCTACATCAGAACGAAGCACCTGGTGTCTAACCCTGAAGGGTTCTCGGAAAGGTGGAACTCAGAATGTAAGTACCTTTATTTGTAGAATTCATGATTGTTTGTGACCTTGATCATTCGTCCACTGTGATTTCTTTCTCTTCTTTTTATAGTGAGGGCTTCTCCACCCCAATTTATTGACAACATTAAATCATGGGTGTAAAATTTGATACCTTATGCAGAGGAGTGCCGTACCTGGGCCGCATTTCATCAACAGTAAGGCCCGTCAGGTAATTCTTCGGCTTTGGTTTGGAAGCTCCCTTAGGTTTTTTTACCTGACTTACTCGTGTTGGCAGGTCGGAGCGCCCCCAAGAAGAAGGAGGCCGTTGTTACCTCGCCTAGGGCAGAGACCGATTCTGATGGTGAAGACATACCCTGCTACTCGTTCAGTGATGTGCTCCCGTGGTTCCTCAGTAGGAGGTTGAGCCTGTGGCGGCGTCTGTAAGTGAAGCGAATCCTTCAGTGCCGTCCCCGCGGCCCGTGGAGGAGACTTCTGAAAGTGAGGAGCTACCAGAGAGAAAGAGATGACAGTTGATAATGGGAAAGGGGATAGCGACTAAAGACGAGAGGGTAAGTGAGCCCGGTCAAGTGTTGAGGCTGGTTTTTATGGCCGATGCTATCCGTTCGGGGAGGTCGGCTCCCCAAAGGAGAGCTGCCACCGATGCCAGCCCAGCCCGTGTTCCGGAGAGTAGTTCGTCGGCTGCTATTGGAAAAGTGGGCGATGATGCCGAGAGGGTGGACCCTGAGACCGCCCATGGAGATATAGGTGGGTTAGCGAGGGATCCAGCCCATATGGAGATGACGGCGGGTAGGTCCAACCGCCGAATTATGATCCCGGGAGGGTATAATCTGTTACAACACAACGAGCAGGCCGCAACGGATATGACCCTATTATGTGCGGTTGCTGAGCATGAAATGCTGAAGGGTGTTAGTGACGGGGATCTATCCCCGAGGGTCGCTGGCGCGGCCTTGCAGGTAGCTTTCAGTTTTTTTGGTGTGCCGTAAGGATAACTTTGATGCGTACTGACTTGCATTTCCTTTTTTTCCTTTCCTTTTTAGACTCTCATTTTGGAGGTGGAGAGGAGACGGCGGGCGCAAAAGAAGGTGGACACTTTCAATAAGATGGCGAAGAAGTACCAATGGTGCCGTGCCAAGCATCAGGCGTTGGCAGATCTACTTAAACAGGACCCAGAGTTTCGGGTGTTCCGTGAGGGCCTTGAATCATCGGAGGCTCAACTGAAATGGAGGGTGGTCGAGCTGGAGAAGGTCGATGAGCAGCTGATGACTGCTCTGGCTTGGATCATTGAGCTGGAGACTCTTCTTTAGTCGAAGGAAGAGGAGTTGGAGGTTAGCCGTGGGGTAGCGGCGGAAGCTGCTGATTTGCAGGCCGGGGTCGCTGCCTTGACCACCGAACTCAGTGCCAGGGCGGCCGAGATTGGAGTCATTAAGCGGACTGATCCGCCAAGGTCTGGTGAGGATGCACATCGTGAGGCGCATGAGATGTGGGTATACGTTGAGGCCAGATTAGTCGTACTCGAGGAGTACTTGGCTGCGGGTCGAGCTACTGAGGCGGAGGTTCAGGAGCAACAGCGCGTAGCCCGCGTTGCCCGCAAAACCTGTGGGTATAGTTCTGACTCCCCAGACCGGACGGGCTATAACTTCGAAGACGTCAACCGTCTAGAATTCGGCTCTTGTATCTCTGCAACTTACCAACCCGGGGGCGACGATGGATAAGATGGCGGTCAGGCGGGGAATAATGAGCAGAATGGCGGTCACGCAGGGGGTGACGGGCGAAGTGGCGAACCCCTTAGGACTTGTATACATTTTTTGTTTTGTTGTATTTTGGAATGTCATAGGGACCTTTTGTAAAGTCGGGTGTACATGCATTTTTTGGATCTTTTATTTTCGGTACCTCGCCTCTGTAGAGTGGGTGATCGCTTACTTGTAGGATTTCCAGTGTGTTTTTCAAACGTTGTCTGTGTTATCCGCCGATAGGATGCGGCTTCGATGCTAAATAGTGGTGGCTTTAGCTAATAATGATATCACTTCAATTGTTGTTTAAGTGCCCTTCGTCGTAGTCGAACAAGGTTGACGACTGTTGGTAACGGCCTTAGCCTGTGGGATATAGCTTCGACCATCATCGAAGTGTTGTCCTCCGTGGTCGAGCTAGGTCGACGTTTTAATGTTGGTGGCCTTAGCCAAAATGAAGTCGATGGCCTTAGACATATATGTAATTATGACTGCCTTCAAATTAATTACTTGTCGTGGGGACGCTAGGTCGACGATCAACGACAGTGGCCTTGGCCAAAATAGTGTTGATGGACTTAGCCATATACGTAACTTCGATTATCATCACATTACATGTTTGCCGTAGTCGAGCTGGGTAGACGATTGATGGTGATGGCCTTGGCCAAAATAATGTCGATGGCCTTAACCATATACATAACTTCGACTGTCGTCGAATTACTTGCTTGTCATAGTCGAGCTGGGTCGACAATTGACGGTGATGTCCTTGGCCATAATAATGTCGATGGCCTTAGCCATATACGTAACTTCGACTGTCGTCGAATTACTTGCTTGTCGTAGTCGAGCTGGGTTGACGATTGACGGTGATGGCCTTGGCCATAATAATGTAGATGGCCTTAGCCATATATATAACTTCGACTGTCATCGAATTACTTGCTTGTCGTAGTCGAGCTGGGTCGACGATTGACGGTGATGGCCTTGGCCATAATAATGTCGATGGCCTTAGCCATATACGTAACTTCGGCTGTTATCGAATTACTTGCCTTAGCTATATACGTAACTTCGACTGTTGTCGAATTACTTCCTTGTCGTAGTCGAGCTGGGTCGACGATTGACGGTGATGGCCTTGCCCATAATAATGTCGATGGCCTTAGCCATATACGTAACTTCGCCTGTCGTCAAATTACTTGCTTGTCGTAGTTGAGATGGGTCGACTTATTGACGACAATGGCCTTAGCCGTAATAATGTCAGTGGCCTTAGCCATATACGTAACTTTGACTGTCGTCGAATTACATGCCTTAGCCATATACATAACTTCGACTGTCGTCGAATTACTTGCTTGTCGTAGTCGAGCTGGGTCGACGATTGACGGTGATGGCCTTGGCCATAATAATGTCGATGGCCTTAGCCATATACATAACTTCGACTGTCGTCAAATTACTTGCTTGTCGTAGTCGAGCTCAGTCGACTTATTGATGACAATAGCCTTAGCCGTTTGCACATTGGAGATGGCCTTAGCCGTTTGCACAATGGAGATGGCCTTATCCGTTTGCACACTTGAGATGGCCTTAGCCGTTTACACATTGGCGATGGCCTTAGCCGTTTGCACACTGGAGATGGCCTTAGCCGTTTATACATTAGAGACGGCCTTAGCCGTTTGCACACTGGAGATGGCCTTAGCCGTTTACACATTGGAGATGACCTTAGCCGTTTGCACACTGGAGATGGCCTTAGCCGTTTACACATTGGAGATAATGCTAGTCCAGTCCCTTTGTCATGTCAGTCAGGAGAGTGTATGGAGTGGCTGGTATGATAAACTTGTTCCGCAAATATCTCTAGGTGTCCCCTCCGCCGCCTCGTTAAAAACCTCCCCCAGAAAACCTAATTGGGACAAAAATCAGGTAAGGGAAAAAGAGCGCGACTCGGGAGACGCCTTTTAGAAATGGAGATACTTGAGGTGGGCGACGTTCCAATTGTTTTGGAGTGTTTTTCCTTCCATTGTTTCTAATTGGAATGCTCCTTTACTTGCTGCTGCTGTGATTTTGTAGGGTCCGTCCCAGTTGGTGCCCAGTTTTCCTTTGCTTGGGTCTTTTGATGCCAATGTTTTGGCGTTGGGGACGTAGTCTCCTACTTTGAGTGGTCTTATTTTGGCTCTTTTGTTGTAGTATCTTTTGACTTGTTGTTTCTGAGCCACCACTCTTATGTGAGCCATTTCTCTTCTTTCCTCGGCCTCATCGATGTCTTGAAGTCTGTTTATGTTGTTCTCTGCTCCGCTGGTATATGAATACCTCAAGCTTGGTTCGGCGACTTCGACTGGTATGACCGCGTCGGTTTCGTAGACTAGTAAGTACGATGTTTCTCCTGTGCAGGATTTGGGTGTGGTCCGGTGTGCCCACAATACCTCTGGTTGTAGCTCAGGCCACAGACCTTTGGCTTCCTCGAGTTTCTTTTTCAGTATATTCAGTATTGTTTTGTTGGAATACTCTGCTTGGACGTTGGCGGCGGGGTGAATATGGCGTGGAGAGTATTCACTTAATATGCCATTTGTTGAATAATCTGTCGTCTTCTGGCCGATGAACTGTCGTCCGTTGTCGCAGCTGATTTCCTTGGGGATGCCGAAACGGCAGATGATATTCTTCCATATGAAGGCGATGACTTCCTGTTCGCGTATTTGGGTGTACGCACCTGCTTCCACCCACTTGGAGAAATAGTCAGTTAAAACTAATAGAAATCGTACCTTTCCTCGTCCCGCTGGTAGGGGACCGACTATGTCCATTCCCCAATTGATGAAAGGCCATAAGGAAGTGACTGAGTAGAGGGGTTCTCCTGGTTGGTGTATCATGGGGGCATACTTTTGGCATTGTTCACATCGGCGAACGTATTCCACTGCCTCTTTCTTCATAGTGGGCCAATAATAGCCGGACGTATTATGCAGCGCATGAGGGTGCGTTTACCTGTATGGGCGCCACAGTGACCCTCGTATACCTCTTCGAGTACTGGCCTCATTTGGTGCGGCCCTAGGCACTTGGCCAGGGGTCCGCCAAATGTCCTTTTGTAGAGCTCGTGGTTTATCAGGCAATACCGGGCGGCCTGTACGCGGAGCTTCTTTGCTTCTTTTTTGTCGAGTGGGAGAGTCCCATCCTGCAGATAGGATACAAATTTGTTGTGCCAATCCCAAGTCAAATTTAAAGAGAGTACCTCAGTATAATCAATGGCTGAATGTAGGAGGGTGACCATGCTTTCTTTGTTGAAGTTTTTAGTGGCTGCGACCAATTTTGCTAAACCGTCTGCTTCAACGTTCCATTCCCTCAGAATTTGTTCGAAGCGGCACTCGTCGAACTCAGTAATTAATCTGTGGATTTCTGACTGGTATTTCTGCAATCTCTGCTCCTTGATTTGGTAAGTCCTAGTGACCTGGTTCATTACGAGTTGGGAGTCACAATGGAGAACGAGTCGTCGAGCCCCATATTGATGGCTAGTTTTATACCTGCAATAACAGCTTCGTACTCAGCCTTGTTGTTAGTCATTTCGGGGCATCGTGTGGACTGGCGAATTATTTCACCCGTGGGGACCTCGAGAACAAGTCCCAGTCCCGATTTCGAGGCATTAGCGGCGCCGTCAGTGTAAAGACTCCATAGGTTGGTGTTGGAGAGGGCATGACATGCCTCTAGTTCTGCCTCTGGCAGTATCTCTGCACTGAAATCGGCTACAAAGTCGGCAAGTACTTGCGACTTGATGGTGTTTCTTGGGTGATATGAGATATCGTGCTCGCTGAGCTCTATGGCCTATTTGACGAGCCTACCTGATAATTTAGGCTTATGTAGGACGCTTCTCAAGGGGAAGGTTGTTACTACTTTTATGGGGTGGCACCGAAAATAGGGTCGGAGCTTCCGTGAAGCTACGGCCAATGCCAGAGCTAACTTTCAAGGTGTGGTTACCGTGTTTCGGCGTCCACTAAGGTTTTTCTAATATATTAAATAGGAGATTGCGTACCTTCATTTTCGCGAACAAAGACTGTGCTAACGGCGACCTCGGATGCGGCCAGATACACCAGTAGGGGCTCGCCTGGACTCGCTTTGGCCAGTAGTGGTGGCGAAGATAGGTATGCTTTCAATTTTCTCAAGGCTTCGACGCATTCCTTGTTCCACTGTAACCCATTGTCCTTTCTCAACACATTGAAAAATTTATGGCACCTATCGAAGGATCGTGAGATGAACCTAGATAGGGTGACTATTTGCCCCGTCAGCTTTTGTACCTATTTTTTGCTGCTCAAATTATCAGGTATTGCGTATATCACCTTGATCTGATCTGGGTTGACCTCGATGCCTCGTTGTGATACAAAAAATCCTAAGAATTTTCCTGAGGCCACGCCGAAGGCGCATTTCTCGGGGTTCAGCTTCATCACGTACCTTCTCAATATCCCGAAGGCTTCTTTCAGATGGTCGATGTAGTCTTATTTTCTTGTCGACTTCACCAGCATATCGTCAATATAGACTTCCATGGTCTTACCGAGCTGCTCTTTGAACATTTTGGTGACCAGTCTTTGGTACGTAGACCCTGTATTTTTTAGCCCGAAGGGCATTACCTTGTAGCAATATGTCCCTTGGTGGGTGATGAAAGTCATTTTCTCCTAGTCCTCCTCGGCCATCATGATTTTATTGTAGCCGGAGTAGGCATCTAAGAAGCTCAACAGTTCATGTCCTACGGTGGTGTCGATCAATTGGTCGATGTGGGGTAGCGGGAATGAATCCTTTGGGCATGCCTTGTTCAGATCGGTGAAATCCACACACATTCTCCACTTCCCGTTTTTCTTTTTGACCATGACGACATTGGCAACCCATTGGGGGTACTTTGATTCTTTGATGGAACCGTTGGCCAGTAACTTGTCTACTTCCTCACTGATCGCTTCATTGAGAGCGGTGTTGAATTTCTTTCTCATCTGTCACACGAGCGGATGTAATGGATCGACATTCAGCTTGTGGGTGGCGATGTCTCGCGGGATTCCCGACATATCTGAATGGGAAAAAGCAAATAAATCTGCACGGTTAGTTAGGAATTCACGATACTTACTTGGGTTTGTGAGGCCATGCCCGATGTAGGCTTTCTTCGTAAGGTCGGTGTCGTCCAATTGGACTGGGTCGAGATCTTCGACCATTGCTTTACAGGCCTCCACGACGTATGGGGTCTCTAATGGCGTCCATTGTCGGGTTGACCTTAGTCCTTGACACAGCTGATTGCTATGCCTCTGCACTCGCCCCCTTTAGTTGTTTGGTGTGGGCGCAATCTTGAGCTATTTTGTAGCATTCCTGTGCGGTACACGGCTTGCCTCGAATGCTGAATACTCCCCATGGGGTAGGGAATTTGATCACTTGGTAAAAGCTTGAAGGGACCGCTTGTATGGCATGTATCCATGGGCGTCCTATGATGGTGTTATACGCCGTTTCCTGGTTCATCACGTGGAAAGTTGTTTCCAGCGTGACTTCTCTTGCTAAAACGGGCAATGATATTTCTCTGAATGTCCGTTCCACTGCATTGTTAAAACCAGTTAGTGTTATGCAACGCGGTATTATCTTATCCTCGAGTTCCATTTGTACGAGGAACCTCGGATGGATAATACAGGCGCCACTTCCATTGTCAACTATGATTCTTTTAACATCCGTATCGGCGATATTTAAAGTGATAACTAAATTGTCGTAATTAGGGAAAGACAAACCGTCAGCATCGGACTTATCAAAGGTGATACTATCTTCGAAGTCGTCATACCGTTCATGGGCGATGGTCCGCTTTAGTTTGTGCGTGGTGGTGAACTTGACGTGATTGATTGCTAAGTTGTCGCCTCCTCCGAGGATCATGTTTATCGTGCATGCTGGGGAGGGCGGCTTCGGCGGCCCGTGGGATTGTTCCCATCCACGTGCAAAGTTGGTTTTCCCTTTGTCACTGAGTAATTCCCTCAGGTATCCCTAGTTCAGCATCCTGACTACCTCTTGCCGTAGGCCTATGCAGTCTTCGATTTTGTGTCCCTGTACCTGATGGAACTCACATAGGACGTTTGATTTCCTTCTGCAACCACTGCACTTTGGTGCCCAGCTTCTCCAGTGCGTACACTATTTCTGAAGGAGACACACAAAAGTTATGGGCGGATAATAAAGGAGGCATACCTCTTTCATTTCGGAGTGGGGCGACATGTCACTGTAGCGCATCTGTATGCCTTGGTGGTGGATGGGAGGATCTGATATAGGGCTGGTGTCGATCTTTGTTGAAGCGTGGGAGTTGTTCTTGCCGTCCCTCATTGCGTCGATCCCTCCTTATTTCTGAGTGTATCATTGTTAGCCGTTGGGTCGGCCCATTAAGATCGTCCTCGTCCGCTCGTACCTCAGCACAATAAGCGTTGTGGATTTCCTCCCATATGGTAGGGGGATGTTTCATGGGGCAGCTTAGTATCTTCTTAGTTGCCCTCGAACCGTCCCTGTTTAACCCGTTCTGGAAAGCGACGATTGCCATACCTTCCGATACCTTTGGCAGACTCATCCTTACCCTATTAAACTTTGCTAGGAAGTCCCTGAGTCCCTCCCCTACGGTTTGCCTGACGGAGAAGATGTCGTTGACCCTTACTTCCGCTTTCTTTGCACCTGCATGGGCGGCGACAAACTTATCCGCCATTTTCTCGAACGTTGATATCGTCTTAGCTGGTAGCTGAGAGTACCACGTTATGGCCCCTCCTGTCAACGTCTCACCAAACTTCTTCAGAAGCACTGATGGTACCTGTTCTTTTGATAGGTCATTACCCTTCACAGCAGTGACATAGTGGATCAAATGATCCTCGGGATCTGTGGTTCCGTCATATACCCTCAAGTAGGGTGGAATCTTGAAGGTTTTTGGGATAGAGTGAGGGGCAGCTTCTTTGGTGTATGGTTGTTCAACGAACCTCCCCACGTCGCGTTTTGGTAGCAACTTGGGAGCACCGGTGATCTTGTCTACCCTCTCCTGATGTTCTTTCATTTGGTCACGAAGCGCCTTAATTTCATTCTCCATTTCTTCATCTTCTTTAGGATGGCTATTAGCATGCCATCGTTGGTTTGTACCTCGATGGGCTTATTATTTGCTGGTACAACCTCAGGTTCACCCATGGCAGCAGTGATGCCTACCGTTGGTATACACTTGACGTTACTTTGTGGTGACTTCTCAACCAAGCCACTTAAAGTACTTGTTAGCCATTCTTCCAGTAGCTTCTTGACCACCGAAGGTGCTTCCTTAGCCGCAGATGTGGAAACTCCTTTTTCACGCAAGATCGTCAGATCTTCGGATGGGGAAGGTGAGATCTCTGCACCTGGTGTGATGCTAGGGGTTGCATTCAAGATGTCCTCGTCACCGGCCTCGTTAAGAGGACCAAGGAGATTGGCTGTAACACCCACTATTGCTTTCATTCTTGTGTTATTTTCAGCCATCTTTTGTTTTTGTGTGGTATAGAGAATGGTAGTTGGTTATTCTCTAGGTGGATACTATGATTTTGATTCTCGAAATTCTCACAGACGACGCCAAATTATTTGGCTCAAAAGTTATCAATATACTTTGTAAGATTAAAAACAATCAAAAGTAAATGAAGGTAAATCGTAATCAAATATAATAAGATCTAGAGATGAAAAATGAAGCTGTTATTGTAGATCTGATAGTATAAAATGATAATATGAACTCGAGAGAAAGTATTCGTTAGAGATAGAGATAGAGAGAGAGTAGGAGAGAATCAGAGAGTTGTATTATTCGAGAATAACCATCATCCCTTTTTACAATGTGACGGCATCCTTTATATAGTAGGAGACCTTCCTCGAAATAATCATAAAGGTACAAAAGTAGGTAGCGTCATCTTAGTGAAGACACTGAGTTTTAAACGACGTCGCCTTTGTCCCCACGTCCAAGTCATACCCTTGCTTTAGTTGATGTATATTCACTGGGCGTACCCATCGGCGTAAAGACATTGAGGATCAAATTTGACCCTATACATAGTTGACCAAAATGTTGCCTAACTTGAATCCAGATGACAGATAATGTGTATGAGCCCATTATAATATTATTCTAGAGCATGAATTACACATTCAATATTTACTTTGCTCCAATTTTATCGCCAATGTTCCTACAAATAAAATACATTCAATTAAGAATAAATATAGTATAGTTTAGCATTATAGCACCTAAAATGTAAGGTAAGTAATGTACTAAAAATATGGAATTATAGCCAAACATCAGAGATCACCGTTGATTCTGGTGTAGAGATTATTGTTTTACTAAGTAGAGGTTCAATGTAGAGAATACCTTCTTTATGGATAATAGTCTCCCTTCAACTGATAAACTCTATTGTTTTAATATTAAAATGAGTGGATAAATGTTGGTGTTAGTGTATTTTAATATTCAAATTATAATATTAAAGTGCATTATTTCTTGTGAGATAGTGATTATAAATTGGCAAGAAAGTAGTCAATCTTTTGATGTAACTATTGAAACCACAAATGTCATGCCGCTAAAGATTAAAATGTAGCCACCAACCATGTTCTACAATTTTATTTTTTCGCTACTTTATTTTTTATTTTATGGAAGAGATTTTACACCTATAAATAGTGGTGTTTCTTCCTTGTGTTGTAGATGGGAAAAATATTATAGTGTGCATGAAAAAAAAAAATTTGGTGTAGTGAAAAAGAGAGTTAAGAGAAGGAGAAAAATCTAAGTCTCCAACTTATTATCTACAAAATATAACATTATTTTTTGTTGTAGGAAGGTGTTCATTTTGATGGAGCGTTGGACTCAACAACTTGTCCAGAGTTTGTTCGAGTCATACGACATTGTCGAATTGTTGTATCCTGAAGGGAACAAGTCAAGAGTATTACTGCTGGACCGGTGAAGATACTACAGCAGTAGACTTGAATCTCCTTAAAGAGAGTGAGATATTCGCGCCCCAGCCCGAAGAATATTTATTAATTTTTTTTATTTTATTTTTCAATTGTAATTTCTTATAATATGACCAACAATACTTAATTTTGTTCGTGGCCGAATTATAACGCTTGCATTTGAGGAATTACTGGAATATTGGAAAGTGTATTTAGAGATTTGAGAGTGGTCTCAACCTAGTATTTATAAGGGATTTTTATCTATCTATGCCATATATGAAACCTTATTATCAAAAATATTCATAATTTGTTATTTACCCGTGTAGTCCATACTTTTTCTACAAAATATATACCAATCCAATAATAGGTAGATTTTGCCATAAAAAGCGCGCTAAAAATAAGGCACCAGATCTGCGTATTGAATTTTGAAACGGAAGGAGATCTTATTG
>MU759223.1:17274-32862 GCA_026770625.1 Nicotiana glauca | reverse complement strand
CTTTCAATTAACCACAATCAAAACGTAGTTGAACAAATAGAGATAAACAACCAATTCAAAACTATATTAATATAACAACCAAATCATCCCCAACGGGTTTCACCAAAACCCTAGAAAACGAATTAGCTATTCATAATAGTAAGTAAAACTACAATATTAAAAGTCATAATCAACAATGAAAAAAATAGGAAGAGGAAGGAAAAATTTGTTGAAGAATTCCCCGCCTTGCTCTCAATGTGTTCTTGCCTCCTTAGGTCTAATTTGTGTCAAAAATATGTCTAACTCTCAAAAATACCGCTTTCCCATGTATATATACCAATTAGGGTCGGGCCCAAATAATTATACCTTCTCCTACATAAAAAATGACAATATTTCACGCCTGGACTGCCGCGGCCATGACGTGGACCGCGGTGACGACAGCGGAAGGCTCTGACTCAAACCGCGGCGCGGACCGCGGTGTCGACCGCAGTGGACTTTCTACCATATTTTTCACCCTGTTCTGTTTGGAATTTGGAAAAACTTAAAACATAAAAGTTGTAACTCTTTGAGTTATCTTTCCAACCATATATTATGGATCCCAAATGGAGGTCTGAGAAAAAGTTATATCCATTTTACTAGATAGTGCGCAATATGCCTCCTCGAGTCTTCGTTCGTACTTAATTATCAAATTTGACCCCCGAACACGATCCCGGCTTAATTTCTTGAGTTTTTACTCAGACTTCAAAACTTCAAATCACTTAAATTCATTCCATAATATCTATATAGCTCGGAATCACACCTACAAGGTATAAAACACATAATTAGTGCAAAACACTACCGATTAAAGCACAACCTCAACTAAAGTGCAGTAAATTAGAGCGTAATAATCAACTAAAATATGTAATTATAGCCTATCATCAGCGTCCCTTAATACGCGTTCGTGTAGGCCAATCTTGGACCCCCAGCATCTTTCCTCTACGCGTTCGCGTTGACCCTCACGTGAACGCAATGAATTGCCCAGTTTACCCTTCGCCAATGCGGCCCATTTCCCGCGAACGCGAAGGAAAATTTTGCCCAGCGAATTTTTAAGTTCAAAACAAAACCATTACGGGATTATTCCCATTTTTCATAAACCTTGTCTTTTTCACAACACATAGGCGATTTTTAGAGCTATTCTTCACCAAAGCTTCTTGGATAAGCATTATCTAACTCGTTTTCTTCTTTTTCTATCATCATTTATCAAATTCCTAGACCTAAATCATAAAATCAAAGTAGAAATTAAGGGTTTTGGGTAGAGATAGGGTTTTGAAAATTTTGGGTGATTCAACCTCAATTTGGGGTCGAATCTTAAAACAAATTACATATTTGAACTCGTGGGATTATGGGTGATTGGGTTTTGGTCCGAGCCTCGTGTTTGGACCACGTAGGCCCGGTATCGAATTTTGGTAATTTTGGAAGAATGCTAGGAAATTCATATCTAGGCTATGGGATGTTGCCATTGAGTTTTTATTGATACTATTGAATTAATTATGCCTAGATATCATTGTTTCGGAGTCAGATTGTAGAGGAAAGGCAGTATTTGAGGATTGATTGCTATTCTTTGGACCGAGGTAAGTGTTTGATCTAACTTTGGCTTGAGGAAATAATATTAGAGTGTTATTAATTGCTAATTGCTAAATGATCGAGTACGGTGTATAGGCATGGTAACGAATATCTATACACCGGTGTCTAGCATGACCATGGGTCCTTGTTTGTACTTATTCTGATATTTATTTGGGACTCTTCCCTGCTAACTGATGAATTCTACATAATGTGAAGAGTATGAGGATTAGTTATGAATTGTGAATTCTTTGGAGCGTTGGCTCGAACGATAAAAATACTATTGAGTAAGAAATGAAAGAAATGGAAAGAGATATGATTAATCCCTTGCCCGGATGGTTTGAGTGTATATGGATTATCTCCCTTGCCGGGATGTGAAAATTGTTATTGTTGCTCTCTGGCCGGGATTTAGCTGTTTAATTATGTTTTCCCTTGCCGGGATATTTCTTATTATTTGCTTATTCCTTCGCCCGCTTGGTTGTGATTGTTATTTGGGTGAGGAAGAGTGATAATGCATGAAGGGTCATTCTGTGCCATGTTTTGATTATATTTGCACGAAGGGTCATTCCGTGCCATGTTTTGATTATATTTGCACGAAGGGTCATTCCGTGCCATATTTTGATTATATTTGCACGAAACGTCATTTCGTGCCATGTGTTGATTATATTTGCACGAAGGGTCATTCCGTGCCATGTTCTGATTATTTATGCATGAAGGGACATTCCGTGCTCTGATTCGACTATAATTGCACGAAGGATCATTCTGTGCCATGAAATGAGAGTTATGTGAGGGAAAGCACGAAGGTTGATGCCGTGCAACTGTTGATTTTTCCTGCTTTTGTTAAATATTGTTATTGCCATGTTCCTTTCTTAAGTTGTTGACTTTATATCCAGATTGTATTCCCCCATAGAATGTTTCCCTCCCTTTTAACTGTTTAATTCCGGTATTCTTTCCTTTTATTACATATACATATATTGAACTGCACAGGTTGATTTGGTAGTCCTGTCTAGCCTCGTCACTACCTCGCCGGGGTTAGGCCAGGCACTTACCAGCATATGGGGTCGGTTGTGCTGATGCTACACTTCTGTGCTTTTTGCACAGATCACGGTACCGGAGCAGCTTTTGGACCACGGCAGTAGTATACTGATCGGGAGCTGACTTCAGCCTAGGGACTTACGAGGTAGCATAGCTGGCGTTCGCAGGCCGAAGTCCCTTTCTATATTTTCAGTTTGTTTTCATTTTACCAAGACAAACATTATGTATTTTCTATCCAGGCTTGTTTGTAGCACTCTTTAGTGGTTCGTGAGGTAGCGACTCCAGTCTTGGGTAGAGAAATATTAAAATTCCGCATTTTGAGCTTTCAGTTATTTATGTTTTAATGACTTCCGCTCTTAGTTAAATGACTCGTTAATATTATTATTGTTGGGTTGTTATCGGAAAATATTTAAATGCTTGGCTTGCCTAGCTCCGATAGTATGCGCCATCACAACTCCCGATGATGGAAAATTCGGGTTGTGACAA
This sequence comes from Nicotiana glauca, assembly GCA_026770625.1. Taxonomy (NCBI): domain Eukaryota; kingdom Viridiplantae; phylum Streptophyta; class Magnoliopsida; order Solanales; family Solanaceae; genus Nicotiana; species Nicotiana glauca. Next base: position 29,763 of record MU759223.1, on the reverse strand, counting down.
GCCACACACAAGAGTGCAAGAAAATCTCACAATTTTTATTGATAGTAATCTAAATAATCGACCTAAAACAAAGAAGATACCCCTTTATATAGAGGGATCACGAAATTAAGGCTAAGAAACAAGGAAATAAAGTCCTAAACTACTTTGGACAACAAGTCCAACTAACTTAGGAAAAGGCAAATACTAGGAAGCAAAAAACCAAGTCATTCTTGGAAAGTAATTCCAATAATCTTAGGAAAATAAAAACAAAACCTTAACTACCTAGGAAAGTATCAAATATGTCCTAACAAACTAGGAAACAAAATAAGGAAACTTGGGCGTCAAGTTGGTTCCTTTGCGAATCGATTTAGGCACCTAATTTAGGCTCTCCTTAGCTGGTGCTTGGACCCCAATCAACCTCCTCTTGGACTTGGACCATGAAATGAATGTAGCACTTAGTTAAATTCTGTTTATAATTTTGTAGATTTTTTTCCACCATTAGCGTCTTCTTGATCTCCCACTGAAGCCCAACAATCTTGTCTTGCTTCTCCTTAGCTTGAGACCTTGTGAATGGATTTATTGGTGCTTCTACAGCCTTATCCTTATCCATGAAGCTATCATTCCCCTCCTCTTGAAAAGAATTCGTCCTCGAACTTGAACCTACATCAAACAAGGATAAGTCAGCAACATTGAAAGTAGCACTTACTTGAAACTCACCTGGAAGGTCCAATTTGTAAGCATTGTCTCCAATCCTTTCAAGTACTTTAAATGGTCCATCTCCTCTAGGGTGTAATTTTGTCTTCCTTTTTGAAGGAAATCTCTCCTTCCTCATATGAACCTAAACCAAATCACCAGGCTCGATGATAACTGGCTTTCGACCTTTATTTCTTCGTAAAGCTATTTGCTCATTCCTCCTCTCAATTGCAAGTCTCGTATGCTCATGAATAGTCTTCATCAAATCCGCTTTCTTTTTTCCATCTAGACTTCTTGAAAGCGCATCAGCAACTATATTGTTTTTACCTTGCTTGTAGCTAATGACATAAGGAAATATCTCAATGAATTCAACCTATTTTCCATGTCTTCTACTCAATTTACCTTGGCTTTTCAAGTATCTTAAAGACTCATGGTCAGTTTTTATCACAAATTCTTTTGGCCACAAATAATGCTGCCATGTAGCGAGAGCCCTTACCAAGGCATACAATTCTTTATCATAAGTAGAATACAAAGCAGCCCCATTCAACTTCTCATTAAAATAAGCAATTGGTTTAGAATCTTGCATTAAAACAGCCACAATACCTCTACCAGATGCATCACATTCAATTTCAAAAGACTTTTTAAAATCAGGTAATTGTAACAAAGGAGCATAACACAATTTATCCTTCAAAATATTAAATGTAAGCTCTTGTTCTTTTCCCAATTAAAGACATTATCCTTCTTAATGACTTCAGTTAAAGGTGCAGCAATGAACTAAAATCTCTAACAAATCTCCTATAGAAACTAGCAAGTCCATGGAAACTTCTAACTTCAGTAATGCTATTAGGTTTAGGCCAATCTTTAATTCCTTTGATTTTATCTTCATCTACTTCAATACCTCTAGAACTCACAACAAAACCCAGAAAAACTACCTTATCTACACAAAAAGTGCACTTGGATAGATTTGCATACAGTTGTTGCTCCCTAAGCACAATACAAACTTGTTTCAAATGTTCGACATGCTCTTCTAAAGATTTAGAAAAGATCAGAATATCATCAAAATAAACGACTACAAATTTTTCATGAAAGTCCTTAAAGATATGGTTCATTAACCTCATGAATGTACTAGGTGAATTAGTTAACCCGAACGGCATCACTAACCATTCATACAATCCATATTTAGTTTTAAAGGCAGTTTTCCACTCATCTCCAGGATTCATTCTAATCTGGTGATATCCACTCTTCAAATAAATTTTGGAGAATATTTGGGAACCATGAAATTGGTCAAGCATATCATCTAAACGAGGAATAGGATGGTGATACTTTACCGTTATTTTATTGATGGCGCGGCAGTCCACGCACATCCTCCAAGTTTCATCCTTCTTTGGCACCAAAAGTACGGGCACAGAACAGGGACTCATACTTTCTCTTACAAATCCCCTATCAAGCAGCTCCTCTACTTGTCTTTGCAATTCTTTTATTTCTTCAGGATTGCTCCTATAAGCAGGCCTATTAGGAATTTATGATCCTGGCACAAAGTCAATTTGATGCTCTATTCCTCTTAAAGGTGGTAAACCTTTAGGAAGATCCTCAGGAAAAACATCTTTAAAATCCTGCAAAAGGTTAGAAATAACACTAGGCAAAGAGGATATTAATGAATCATTATTAAGCAGAACTTCCTTATAAGTGAGCAAGATAATAGGCAGCCCCTCATTTTTTGCAATTAATCACTCTTTGTCTTTTGCAAGGCTCACTTTTTTTCAATCTTAGCCTCTTTCCTCTCACCAATGCTTTCTTTTTTATCACTCTTCCCCACCTTTTCCTTCCTCTCATTACTTCCCTCTCTCTCTCCTTAGACCTCACTTCATATTTTCCCTCTTTTTCTTTCCCTTTAGTCTCTTGTTTTGATCCCTTCCCATGTTTCCCCATTGATTCTTTCATCTTTTTTCGATCTTCATACACTTGGGAAGGAGTTAAAGGTGCAAGAATGTACTTCTTGCCATTATGCTCAAGAGAGTATCTATTTTTCCTCCCATCAGGAAAAGCACTCCTATCATACTGCCAGGGGTGCCCTAACAAGATATGACAAGCTTGCATAGGTATTATATCACATAGAACTTCGTCAGCGTACCTTCCAATCTTAAAGGAGACCATGCATTATTTATTCACCTTGACCTCTCCACTATCATTAAAACATTGCAACCTATAAGGTCTAGGGTGCTTCATCCATTCCAACCCTAACCTTTCCACCAAATATGCACTGATAACATTAGCACAACTCCCGTTATCAATTATCATATAACAAATTTTATCTTTAATCCCACACCGAGTATGAAATATGTTTTCCCTTTGTTCTTCATTAGAGTGACCCAAATTAATATGCATAAGCCTCTTAACCACAAAATTCAACCCACTATCAATGTACTTCATCTCCTCTCCGTCTTCATTCTCTACAAAGTTTTCTTCTTGTTCTTCACTTGGTTCACTCTTTTCACTCTCATATCCTCCATTCTCTTTGATTAGAATGTTTCTTCTACTTGGGCATTCATAAAGCCTTATGCCCTCTCCCTTGACACTTGAGACATTGAATAGAAGAAGTAGAAGTAGAAGTACAAGTCTTAGGCATAAAAGGCTTACTCCCATCCTTGGATTGCAATTTGCTCTTGCCCTTGTCTTCATGTATTTTAAGTGTAGGTGTTTCCTCAGATTTCGGCCATTGCTTCTTTGGAATAGTAGTTGGTCAACTTCTCCATGAGCTAGATTGTTGTCTTCTTTTGTTTTGTCTTTCTACCTTTACAGCTAATTCAACTAACTCATCTAAAGTTATATATTGTTGTAATTCAACTACATCAGCTATTTCCTTATTTAACCCATTCAAAAACCTAGACATTGTAGCCTCCTCTTCCTCAATACAATTAGCTTGGATCGTATCCATATCCATAGCCTTAAAGTACTCATCTACAGACAAGGACACTTGCCTCAAAGTTTGAAGACATTGTTGTAGATCTCTTTGAAAGTGTGATGGCACAAATCTCTTCCTCATTACCCTCTTCATCTCAGCCCATGTAGCAACGAGTGCTTGTCCTTCTTGAAATCTATCCCTAGAAAGCTTTTTCCACCAGATTGTGGCATAGTCAGAAAACTCAACAGCAGCAAGTTTAACCTTCTTACCCTTTGAATAGTTGTAGCAGTCAAAGATGGCTTCCATTTTTCTCTCCCAATCAAGGTACAAGTCTGGATCCCTTGTTCCCATGAAAGATGGCATCGTCATCTTTATACTACTTATATTATCATCTTCAAGTCTTCATCTTTGTCCCCTCATATCTCTTCCTATCCTATCAAAATCAATATCATTATTAAAATCATCGATTGGGTTTTCTTGATTTACAATGGGGGCGGGTATATTTCTCCTAGCTTGGGGTCTAGCATTATTTCCCCTCCTAAGTTCAGTGATTGTAATATTTTGCTCAGCAATGGTGTCCCTCATCTCTTGGAATTGCAAATTCCACCTTTCAGATTATTGGTGCATAGCTTTCAAGGTGAAATCATTTCTTCCTCTGATTTCGGCTTCTTGAAGAATCCTTTGTTCATCATCACTACCAGTACGAGACATCCTGAACAAAGCAATATATATCTCTCACTTTTGGATTTTCCCTCTGATGTTCTCACCTCTCTTACCTTTTTTCACTCAATGCAACTCTTGGTCATTAATCTTTAGATTTATTAATAAACCTTGCTAGTCACAACCCTTAGTGATAAGAATTAAGAATTAGAAAAAGAAAAGGAAAGTGGAAGACCAAACCTAGAAAGAATAGGAATTGGTTAGTAGAAAAAAAAGGAAGAATTTAAGAAAACCAAAACCCACTAGAATAAGGAAAAAGGTTAACTTAATCTTTACGAACTAGGATCCCCTCTTCTTATTTCCTTTCTTGACTTGGAAACATTTTAATACTTGAGTTCTATAAATACTAATGAGCAATAACACTTTTTTGGGCTAATTTTCGTTTTTTCTTTTTTGGTTTTTTTTTGGCTCATGAACCTCCCAAGATTATCAAGATTGAAATCTTGATTAGTCTATGCTCTGATACCACTTGATAACAATACGATAGGGGATTCAAGAATTACTAAAGAAAAATAAGAAAAATCAAGAAACGTGCGGAAGCTAAAAGGAAATAAATAAACAAAAAAAAGATGGAAAATTAAAGATAGATTAAAATTCAAGAAAGAGTTTCTTGAATTCAAGAAGTATATTCTTGAAGTTGAATCCTAACAACAACAATTAGCTAACAAAGAACTAATCGTCTTTGGTAGAGAATTAAAAACAAGAGATAGATTGTGAAACCCGACCCTCTAGAATAACAAAAACAACAATAAGCCTAAACTTATTACCTTTCTTGAATACCTAGAAGTGATCTAAGATTTCGAAAGAGTTTAATCTTACCACCTTAAGTTGAGTCTTGAAGGTTGAAGAATAAATCCAAGAGTAGCCACACACAAGAGTGCAAAAAAATCTCACAATTTTAATTGATAGTAATCTGAATAATCTACCTAAAAACAAAGAAGATACCCCTTTATATAGATGAATCACGAAATTAAGGCTAAGAAACAAGGAAATAAAGTCCTAAACTACTTTGGACAACAAGTCCAACTAACTTAGAAAAAGTAAAATACTAGGAAGCAAAAAACCAAGTCATTCTTGGAAAGTAATTCCAATAATCTTAGAAAAAGAAAAATAAAACCTTAACTACCTAGGAAAGAATCAAATATGTCCTAACAAACTAGGAAACAAAATAAGGAAACTTGGGCGCCAATTTGGTTCCTTTACGAATTGATTTAGGCGCCTAATTTAGGCCCTCCTTGGCTGGTGCTTGGACCCCAATCAACCTCCTCTTGGACATGGAATCGGACCATGAAATGAGTGTAGCACTTAGTTAAATCCTCTCCATAATTTTGTAGATTTTGTTCCACCATTAGCGCCTTCTTGATCTCCCATTGAAGCCCAACAACCTTGTCTTGCTTCTCCTTAGCTTGAGACCTTGTGAATGGCTTTCTTGGTGCTTCTACAGTCTTATCCTTGTCCATGAAGCTATCAATAAGTGTGCTTCACCACGACTCTGCCCATCCTGTATATTAATTACCTGCATTCACAAATCATAGGATCATATGTTAGGTTACCTCTAATGATCATTTTTATGATTTTGCTCGAGTCGGTGTTGATGTCCAATGGGACCCAATTGTTTTTTTCAGCAAGTTGCAGTCCTTTTAGAAGAGCCTTCAATTCAGCCAAATTGTTTGTTGTATGTGGTATATTCTCCATAAACCCCATTATCCAATCCCCACTATGATTTTTGAATACATCACATATTCCTCTTATGCCTAGGTTGCCCTTAGCTGCTCTATCCGTATTTAGCTTATAGAAACCTCTTCTAGGTGGCTCCCATTTGACAATGATTTGGTGAGTTATTTTGGTGGAAGTACTTTTTACCAACACAAAATATTCAGTAGCTTTAGAGATGGTGTTGGCAGTGTTGATACTATCTTTTTTGTTATTGAACAGGTTGTGATTTCTGCATAGCCAAATAGGCCAAAAACAGAAAGGGAGGATGTTTTCCCAAAGAATGTGGCCATTGAAAGGTTTTTTCCTAAGTGTATTCCAAGTGGTGGGCCATTGTTGGGGTGAAATGATGGGGTTCTGATGTATGCTCTCATTGAGTGCTTTGGAACGTAATTCTTGCCAGAACTAGACTGCATTTATGCAATCAAAGAAGATATGGTCAATTATTTCATCATAATTATGGCAAAAACAACATTGTGGGTTACACTTAACCACAATTCTGTGAAGGTGGATCCCAGTAGGTAACTCTGGATTGCATATTATCAATTATGAACTGAAAATCTGTACTAGTGGCTTTCTTATGAAAGATGGAAAAATCAAGGTATTTACCAAATGAGGTGATAGGTTGGATTGACAGAGCATTTGTGAGGTTTTCCATGGTATCCTGGGATGTGTTGAAGCAGAAGAGCACTCTTGACTTAGTAAGATTTTATTTTTTGGCCTTAGCACTTATTGAAAGATAGCAGGATTGAGTATACGGAGGTGCATTTCCTGTTGCTTGCTTTGGCAAACGGGGTGAGATCATCAGCAAAGAAGAGATGTGAGATTTTAGGACCAGACATGCTGATACTTATGGGTTGCCATTTATTGTCTAGAACTACCTTATCTATTTGACCCGGATAGCCTCTCCCTACACATTATGAAAAGGTAAGGAAATATTGGGTCCCCTTGTCTGATGACTCTGGAGGGCTTGAAGGCTTCAGTCTTCCCCCCACTAACAAGAATTGAGATGCCGAAAGAGCTAATGCAAGACATAATGAGCTTAGTTAACCTAGGGAAAAGTTGAAAGCATGAAGTGTGTCCCTCATGAAGTACCACTCCAGCCTGTCAAAGGCTTTTTCCAGATCAATTTTGAGGATCATGTTGCCCTGTTTCCCTTTCATTTTCCTAAAACGAGTGATGTACTCTTGCACAATGATAGCATTGTCAGAAGCTTTTCTATTGGAAAGGAAACTAGACTGGCTAGGCCCTATGATATCAGGCAGCATTGGCTTGATTCTGTTTACAATGATCTTGGTGATGGACTTGTAGATTGTGTTACAAAGTCAATATGTCTAAAGTTTTCAGCATTGAGGCTTGGGAGCATTTTGGGATGAGGCAGAGCAGAGTTTGGTTCATGGTCTCATCCATGGAGTTAGAAGAGAAGCATTTTTTGCAGAAGTCAGAGACATAGTTGCCTACAATGCTCCAGTAATTTTGGTAGAAGAAGGGGTGGAGGCCATATGGACCAGGAGCCTTAAAAGTCTTGAGGGAGAAGATAGCCATTTTGATTTCCCCCCATCTCAAGTGGCTTATCCAGTCTGTCTCTTTGGGAGTCAGAAATGGTATGAGATATTGTTAGATGGCTGGTGATGGAAATTGGGGCTTGAGAGTGGGAGGAGGTATAGAGGTTGGTGAAAAAGCTCTTTATGGATGTTTGGATGTCTTGTTGGTCATAGAGTCAGTTCCCACTCTCATCTTTGAGAGAGAGGATTCTATTTCTTCTTCTTCTTCTTCTATTGAAAGTAGAAGTGTGGAAAAATTTGGTGCTGGCATTCCCCTCATAAACCTAGTTAACCCTAGATTTGAGCTTCCAGAAGTCCTCTTCATGTCTAAGGGTTGAGTCTAGCTCACTAATAAGACTGTTTTCTAGGTTTAACAAGTAGGTGTTGAGTTGGTAGTTGGGGGATCTTTGGATTCCTACAATTCTTTCTAAGATTCTTCTTTTCTTATGAAAAATGTTGCCAAATGTATCTCTGTTCCACTGGATCACAATTCTCTTGAAGGACTTAGTGGATCGGAGAAGGGTTGAATCTGTAGTGAAAGCCTCATTGATGATGCTAGGGAAAGTTGGGTAGCTAGCCCACATGGATTCAAACCTAAAATGTCTAGTCAGTTTATTGGAAGATTTCCCTTTCAGGATAACTTGGATGGGGCAATGATCAGAGTGGGTCCTAGATAGGTGCAACACAGTAGCCGTTATGAGATCCAGCTCTCATTGGCAAAACACCTATCTATTCTTTCAATGATCAGAGAGGTCTTATTGTTGTATCTTTTATTAAACCAAGTTAATTTACTACCTTTGTATCCTAGGTCTAATAGTTTGCATTCATTAATATAATTTTAGAATAGGTTGCTGCAACTAGGGTTTATCAGGTTGCCCCTATATTTATCCCTAGCTTTCAAGACTTCATTGAATCTCCTCCCACATACTAGTTTTTTTGTGAGAGTTTTGGAGATTGTATTTAAGTTCTCCCATAGGATTTTGCTAAACTATTACTAGCATAAATAGCAGAGAATAACCAAGAAGTATGGTTAGGGAGTACCTTTACTATGGAATGGATACCTTGAGGGGTGGTGGCCACCTCATCTACACTAACGTTGTCCTCCTTCCACATAATCACAGTCCCCTCAGAGAAACCAATGGCTAGAAATTGGATAATCAAATCAAACTAAAGCTCATCAGCTAATTTCTTATGGTCGGCTATTTTGGTCTCCAGCAGAACGAGCATGGCTGGCTTGTGCAACTTGACCATCTCCATACGGTGTCTTTTGAACTCAACATTGTTCACACCCCTAACATTCCATATGATGTAATTCATTAGAGGTGGTTGGTTGTTTGGATTGTGAACTTCCTGAGGGTTCCCCATTCCTTATGATGCCTTACTCGGAGGCGATTGGGATTTCCTCTTTAACCTGAGTACCAAAGTTAGATTAAGCAGTGGCTCTATGGATCCTTGGGCCTGGTGAGATACTAGGCTCAGTGCACATTTGGCCATTGATTTGGGGCATAGAATCACTAGCATCTCACTGGTATCCATACTAAATTTGATCGTCCTGACTGAGTCCAGTAAGTGCGAGTCTGTTCGAAGGGGGGCGTAGGTTGTTCATTTCGCCTCTGTCGAGTTTTTCCTTTTGATGAGGTCTAGGGCCTTGCTGATTTCCTTTTTGATGTTGCTGAGTTGAGGGGACGTGCTCTTCTCTAGCAGAGCAGAAGATGATGACATTTGGTTAATTTGGGGGTCGATTGTCACAAAGATCGGCACCGTTGGTGGGTCCTCCGTTCCTGGGTCTGGAAAGAATGGTAATGATTGGAAGATTTGGGACATTTGAATGTTGAGCATCGGAGGGTCGATGTTTGGTTGCATGTTGTCCTTGTTCACCATTATCTGCCACAGGCATGGACCAAATGTAGCTAGGGCTTTATTTGGGGCTTCTACGGTTACCCTTGCCAAGTGAGCTAGATTCTGGACAATCAACGTCACCGGTTGGCTTCCCATGGTGAAATTGTAGGTTAAACCCTAGCCCTACAGCACCGCCTCCAGCCAGGATACTAGTGGGTGGTTGTGGTAGTGGTAGTGTGGTCACAAAGGAGAGCGGCACTTGGTTTTTTCCATTTTTTGTATTTTTTGGATTTACTACTTTGAGTAATGGGGGTGATTAACTTAAGGGGCTGAGCTACTATTGTGATCTTTGGTGTCAAGTCTTGGTCAATGGAGGAAGCAGTGTTAATTGTGCCTGGGGAGGGGGATTCTGAATTAATTAGGGATCTTGTGGAGTGGACGATGAGTGTCTTTTCACCTGAATTGGAGTGTGGTTCCAAAAGAGGCACTTAAGTTTTCATAGTGACTGTTGAGATTTCCCATTGAGGTTATCTCTAAGATAGTGGTAGGCGGAAGTAGGCAAGCGTGTGGGGTTGGATTTTTGGGTTGACAGTCTTTTGCTAAGATTTAGATAACTATGGAAAGAGAAACTCAAAAACACATTACATTTGGGGGCGGATCTAGGGTGTAAGATACGGGTTCCCGAGAACCCAGTAACTCTTGCGTAGATCCTGTATTTTTATTTAAAAAAATATTAAATATCTCTAAATATCTATTTGTGAACCCAGTTATTATTGTATATTAATTTGAAATTGCAACAGAAACCCATAAACTTAAAATTCTGGATCCGCCTCTGATTACATTCTTATCACTCTATTAATAACTATGTGAAAAAGAAACTCATAAATACATTATTACGCTATAAAAATGTAAATTTTGGTCTTTTTGGCCAAAAAAACACTTAATTCTAGTGTAATTTTAGTATAACAAGATATTTACATAAAATAGAAGCTCTTCTAATTTAGTAACACAAATAATGAGCTCAGACCAAAATATCAAATGTAAATACAAACATCAATTAATGCAAATGAGCTTGGGATTCTCAACTTTTTCAAAGTGCTTTCTCTATTTAGCTCAGCTTTCTTTTTCTGTACTTCAAATACGAGGAGTCACGATTTTATTGCCGCAAAAAAAATACCGAAGAGGGCAAATTGGGCAATGAAGTTTTTTCTCGAACCATTTTGTAATCCAACTAACATGTCTTCAAAAAAAGAAAAAGAAAAGAAAAACCCAATTAACTCCTCTTTCCTCATTTTAGATTTGAATTTTGAAAAACAAAAAACAAAGAAAAAGAAACACGACGCTAGCTAGCTAGAAATCTAAATTCATCAGTTGATATCTCACAACGGCAAATTGGGCAATGAAGTTTTTTCTCGAACCATTTTGTAATGCAAAGATATGTGAACAAGGCATGCATGCACAAAATCTTCCTCTCCTTCCCAAGTTGTTCAAGACAAATCACAGAGTCATCATCCGTACGTTCATCTTCATCAATCTCCATTATTTTCTCTGTCGACGATGCTGTCTCTTCTAACGAAATCCTCCTATCAAGAAAATGATTAACAGTTAAACGTACACCAACGAACACCTTCAAGTTTTGGCAACGCTTGTTATACTCATCATCAACAAGTTTACGTACTATGATTATCATATCATGGATGATTTTGACACGATAATTTCGATCAAACTCCTCATCCCAATTCTCGAGATTTCCTTGCATGGCACGGTAGAACATGTCATATGACATGTATAAAAAAGGTGGGAGTTCGAGATCGCCAAATAAAATAAGACTTCTTTGTCCTTGGAATTGTGCAGGATATTGATCATGGGGTACTGGTTTATACCAACATTATATTTTTCATAAGTACGAAGTTGAAAGTGAAGGTTTAAAAGGGGTAAAGAAGCAAGAGAAATAATATTATTCGTAGTATTATTAATTGTAAAAATTGCACGGGGCGCCTTATTTGATCGCCCCCATTTAACCTATACCCAATTTTTTTTTAAACTTTCAACTTGTACCCACCTTTTAAATAACTTTAGCTCCTTTTTTCCTCCTTCGTTTTCTTCTTCTTCTTCTTCTTCTTTTTCTTTGTTATGTTGTTCTTGGTGTTGCTATGGAACTTCAGATTGCCATAAATATGTTTATTACATTATTTAAAAACAAATTATAAATAAATTATTTAAAGTGGCACCTAGATGATTAACTGAACAACCCTTAATTCGTTGCTGAACCTGAATAGTGAATGAAAGATTAAAATTTAGAAGAAAAATTGTAAATGGTTTGATGCTCCAGGCACAGACAGGATCAAAGGTTTTCGCCGTCGTTGGATTATTTTTGCATCTGTCGCTGTGCAGAAATTTTTACTTTGTTTCAGAAAGCCAATGAACAGTTTTGGTTCTAAAATTGAGCTCTGGTCTAACTATCCTTGTTGCAATGGTGCCTATGCGTGTATTGTATCCAATATCGTGTTTCGGTAAGCAAATGTAGACTAGTGATAGAACTAAATAACTCGACAGTTCCAAAACAAAAATTTCAGCTCTAGAGCTGAAGTCCGCTAGTTACAAAACAAAAACTTCGCCAGTTACAAACAAAAACTTCAGCTCTTCGCCAGTTACAAAACAAAAACTTCGCCAGTTACAAACAAAAACTTCAGCTCTAGAGTTGAAGTTCGCCAGTTACAAAACAAAAACTTCGGCTCTAGAACTGAACTTCAAGCCCAGCTACTAGAATGCTAAAGTTTTGCATGATTGTCTTTGCTACTTCAGCCCCGTATGCTGAAGTTATGCAACAAGCGATACGCTTGTATTTTTTTGCAAAACGAGCACAAGTTAAAACGTGACACAAAAAACGGGTATAGATGCAAATGCCCCTTATTAATTGGTGATATTATTTGTCGAATTATGAGGTCTGCATCTGAGGAGGGATTGTGGTAATATAAAACAACAGCCTCCATATTCAAAGAGTAATTTAGATGGGGAAACCTAGGAATTGGTCTTTGTTGATGTCACTGTGTTAAAAATTAAACTGTTAGAAAATAAATAAAGGTAGAAGAATGAGAA